>CM029129.1:24863445-24950945 GCA_016859345.1 Istiophorus platypterus
CAATTTAATTCTTTCTTGATTAGTAGAATTACATATATACTGTGTGTATGTATGTCTCATACTTACAAACTTATAGTTTCAGGTTTGTTGGACATCTGGTACTAACTACATTAAATTACCTTTTGTCTTGGGGTTAGGGTTAGGGTTGTTGTCTTGTTATTCCAGGTTGATGGAAAACTACACCTACAACAGTTTCACACTGCAGCTGGAGGGTTTAAGGGTCTCAAAGGACTCTCTCTACCCTGTGTTTCTTTATCTCTTTTTCTCCTACATGTTTATAATAGTTGCGAATGTCGGCATCGCTTTTCTGGTTTTCATTGATAAGAGCCTTCACCAGCCAATGTACCTGCTTTTTTGCAACCTGCCATTGAGTGACATCCTTGGAAACTCGATCATGGTGCCCCGTTTGCTCATAGACATGTTGCGTCCTCCCTCTGAACGCCTCATCAGTTACTATGAGTGTGTGGTCCAGGCTTTCACCTCACATATGTTCGGCACCACGTCCCACACAGTGCTGATGATTATGGCCTTCGACAGATACGTGGCCATCTGCAGCCCCCTGCACTACGCTGCCATAATGACCAACAAAATGGTGATCAAGCTGACAGTGTCTGCCTGGGGAGTGGCCTTCGTTTTGGTCGGGATTCTGCTGGGTCTGACCATACGACTCAACCGATGCAGGACTCTCATCACAAGTCCTTACTGTGACAATGCCTCATTGTTTAAACTCTCCTGTGAAAGTGTCTTTATCAATAATGTCTATGGCCTCACGTTCACTGTGGTCCTGCTCACGTCCTCTATAGGCAGCATCGTTCTCACCTATACTAAGATTACAGTAGTCTGTCTGACCAGTAAGAACAAGTCTCTGAACAGTAAAGCCCTGAAGACCTGCAGCACTCATCTGGTTGTGTATCTGATCATGATGTTTAGTGGAATGTCTATCATTGTTCTTCATCGCTTCCCTCAGTACTCAGACTACAGAAAACTGTCTGCCATTCTGTTTCATATCATCCCTGGTAGCATCAACCCGATTATTTATGGGGTTCAGTCCAAAGAGATACGAAAATTCTTGTCCAACTTGTTTGAGTCAAAGAAGATTTTGCCATCATAAAAAAAGATGAATTTCAAAGATTCTTTGTTTAGATATATTCAAGAGAAACAACAAAATGTGAACCAAATATTGTTCTGATTATTCCTTGTACTTGGAATCAGATATTATTGTTGCCTACGGAAAACCAACATGGTCCTACTGCAGGTTTTGCCTTTCAGAGCAAACAGAAGTTTTTCCCTTTTGGGCTCATGCTGGTTTTGTGCAGGCATCCCACAGGTGGGCTTTCCCAAAGAAAACTCAAACGGGCCCGTTTTCTACAATCGACTAATGTTGGGAGGGGATATTTGGCTGCAATTTCATATACAAAATGTGATGCTAAATGAAGTTTGGATGTGCATGCAGAACTCAGACACATGATGGTGAAAAGTTCAAACACAGATATACTGTAAACTTGAAAAGGGAGTTGAGTCAGAATGGATGATGGAGCAGGGCAGGTAGGAAATTGTTCAGGCCAACACAAATAAACCAAAGAAGTGCTGTTACCACACTGGTGAATGGCATGATCTGATGAAGAATTGAATGAAGAGCCAGATTCTTTATACTGCAGGATTTGATTGGTAAATAAGTTTCAGGTGAGCAGGATGAGTGAGATCAGGAGGACTGGATCATCATAACCAGCAGACTCTCATATGCACATACATAGACCAGGAGATAGAAAAAGTGGGGATGAACATGAAACACTAGGTAGTGGAAAACATAAGGAATTAGGGGAAGGCACAGCAAGTAAAGATGTCTCACTTTAAATGCTGAAAGTTCCTACCTGCATATGATAGTTTCCATGTAAAACCATAAAACAGGGCTCTGAAATGCATATACACCTATTTCTTCTTTGTTATGTATGTGTTAGTTTTAGCTATTTGGTCAGTTTATGATTGCCTTATGTGGTTTATACTTTGAGAGAATAACCAGTGTGAATGTGTTCAGTATTTATTTTTTGTCAATACAAATATTGATTTTTGACAGTAAAAAAACTTTTAATGGTTGATTTAACATATTTTCATAGACATTTATAGATCTGTGACCAAGACATAAACAGATAAATAATTAACTTGTTAATGCTCTGTGGTAGACTACCCATGCATTTGATTTACTGGTTATTTGTTTATAGGAATCATAATTAAACTCCCACATATCTAGAAAGCAAAATAAGTCTCATGTTTCTACTGCATACTGTATGACTTCAGTTAAGGGAACATAGTAAGACTAAAATTGAAAAAGCTACAATATGCATAAGAATAGGGACATAAAATCAGTACAGAGCAGGGGTAGTAGAAGTATGAATAAAGTTGCAAAGGGACGGAAAGGCTGGAAATAAAATAGTACATTAAAAACAAAAAATTAAAAACAGAATTAATTTAAAACCACGGAAAGGACTTTCTTTTAAGATCCTTGTCAAAATCCCCAAGTGTGCAATAGGTAGTCCAGGAGGGAATTCTGCAGTTTGGGGCCAGAACAACTGAATACTGAATCCTCACTGTCAAACCATGTTGTAGGGAATGCTAGTAAATTACAATGCAATGATAAAAGGGACCTAGTTGGAACATACACTGGCTTCAGAAAGTTTTCAGAGTCCTTTACATTTTGAACACATTTATTGTGTTGCAGATTTAATTAAATGAATAAAATTGCCATTGAAGCCTAAGCGCTAATGGGAACACTCAAAGCTTTATAACTGTTTTTATACTCTTCCTTGATCTATGCCTCACCACAGTTTTATCTCAGAGGTCTACAGAGACGTCCTTGGACTTCATGGATTTTATCCTGGTCTGTAGTGTGAATTCTGGTACCCTATTCAAAAGTCTGTGCCTTTCTAAACTAGGTCCAATCAATTCAGTTTGCCACAGTTGGAGTCCAGTCAAGTTGGAAACGTATCTCAAGGGTAACAAGTCAACAGTAAACATCAGACCACAGAGGGTCTGAGCAATATTGAAAAATAGAATTCAGTTTTTTGGTTTCAATCCTTTTTAAAAATCTGGAAATGTGTTGTCACTTAGTCATTAATATTCATGAGTAAAGATTGAGGGAAGTGGCAGCTTTGTTTATTTAAACTACAAAAGTGAAGGGATGTTAATGCTTTCTGAAGCCAACTTATCTTCTGTTTAAAACACTGGGTAAAGGGGCAGATCCTTCGAGAAACTTAAAGATGTAAAAAGGAACTAAATTATCATTTTTAAGTAGGATTTATGCTTTTTCATCAAGTTTGCGCAGAACCTAAATAGTAGCATGTGCAATTGGCCTACACTGTTCTGAGCATTTATACTTCTGCATTAATGTCTGCATCAAACTACAATTAAACCGCAAAACTGCTAGTTGGCAGCGGGGTTTATACGCCAGTGTGTTGAATTTATTTGCCACCATTTTCCACGAGTTTGTTGGTGCACTTCAAAACAGATCATGATGGAGTTGGAGCTAATAGATGTTGAACAGCAGTTACTTTTCCTAAATTTTACCACTAGCATAAACGAAAGAGGACATAGGAGGAGATAGTTGGTACGATAGTGGTGAAGAAGGCAAGGTTGGAAATGCAATTTTACTGAGCTGACCAATCACAGTTCTTGTGGTCTTTGTCACCGTTACACATAATTATGTTTTGCTACAGTAAAGGGAAGCACGACACTGTAGGTACATTGTAGCTTTGACGAAGAAAGATGATCTGCCCTTTATGCTGAAAAAATATTCACATACAGTAGGTTCTTTTGGGGATGTTATGTTAATATAGGTGACAGACAACATCATACCTAATGAAGAGATTTATTCCTCCTGTATGACAGTAAACATATGGGCCCAATAATAATATTCAGTGATTAACAAGATATTTAGGGTTGACGAACAGATCATTAATTTCACCATGATCAGCAGCAAGGCAATGACTATATTCTATGTGGTGGATGGATAAATTCTATACATCATAACTCTAGATAACTTACACATCTGGCAGCACTTCCCAAAAAGGGAGATCAGTAAAGGGTATTGCCATGGAAAGCAGACAGTGATTCTGTGGCCAGTCTTAAGAGACTACCCAACACGTTTGACGTGCTTTTAAATGATCTTTTAAGAGAAGGTACAGATCTCTCGGACTGAATGCTAAAGGCAGCTCACACTATAGATGTGATGCCATCTGTAGAATATAATGGAGGTCTGCACATGAAGTGACCAAAAAAAATGCTCCACAGTTGTCACAGTCGTCATTTCAGGCTAAATTGAGGGGATACGTTTCCAACAGAATGGGAAAAATGGAAGGCCCTGTTACAGATGCATCAGCGAAGCACAAAAGTTAGATGACTGCCTGCTGTTGTCATATCAAAGGAGAAGAGAAATAGTAAGACATCTCCTGGGTGATGATGATGATTGACTCTCTAAAGATGAAGTCATGTCTATAAAACATTGCATCAGAGCAGCTCCTCTTTAGAGCTGGTGGATATTATCAGCAGTGAGTGGGGAAAAAAGAAAGAGATGCAAGATTGCAACAAGAAAGGCTAAAAGTATGTATTACTGATTTGCAAGAAATGGTTTCTTCTTTGTTATTTTCTCTTTACATTTTTCATAGAATGTTTGATCAAACTCAGTACATGTGTAGAACAGTTACCTCTTCACCCTTCATTGGTATGAATTTACTAATTAGTTGAACCTGCTAAGATTAATACTTTTGTGATTGTCAGGGAGGTAATTCTGCTTTGACAGAGGAACATACAGAACAGAAGAGAATGCACAGAAAAGACCAAAAGATAAGTAGAAGTATTTTATTTATTTTATAGTATATATATTATTATTTCACAGAAATGACACTGCAATATGTCGCCCTAGGATCAGAGGAAAGCTTAATATTTTAATTTGGTTGTACATTCACGACTTTCTGGGAAGTTGATCAATGATACTTGGATTTCATGATGTTACCTTAACATTTTTATTATGTTCTTTCAGCCTGATGGAAAACTACACCTACAACAGCCTCACACTCCAGCTGGAGGGGTTAAACATCTCAAAGGATTCAAAATACCCAGTGTTTCTCTTCCTCTTTTTCTCCTACATGTTTATAATGGTCGCGAATGTCGGCATTGCGTTACTGGTTTTCATTGATAAGAGCCTTCACCAGCCAATGTACCTCCTTTTTTGCAACCTGCCAGTCAACGACATTGTTGGAAACTCGATCATGGTGCCCCGTTTGCTCATAGACATGTTGCGTCCTCCCTCTGAACGCCTCATCGGTTACTATGAGTGTGTGGTCCAGGCTTTCACCACACACATGTTCGGCACCACGTCACACACAGTGCTGATGATTATGGCCTTCGACAGATACGTGGCCATCTGCAGCCCCCTGCACTACGCTGCCATAATGACCAACAAAATGGTGATCAAGCTGACAGTGTCTGCCTGGGGAGTGGCCTTCGTTTTGGTCGGGATTCTGCTGGGTCTGACCATACGACTCAACCGATGCAGGACTCTCATCACAAACCCTTACTGTGACAATGCCTCATTGTTTAAACTCTCCTGTGAAAGTGTCTTTATCAATAATGTCTATGGCCTCACGTTCACTGTGGTCCTGTTCACAGCTTCAATAGGCAGCATCGTTCTCACCTATACTAAGATTACAGTAGTCTGTCTGACCAGTAAGAACAAGTCTCTGAACAGTAAAGCCCTGAAGACCTGCAGCACTCATCTGGTTGTGTATCTGATCATGGTGTTTAGTGGAATGTCTGTCATTGTTCTTCATCGCTTCCCTCAGTACTCAGACTACAGAAAACTGTTTACCATTCTGTTTCATATCATCCCTGGTAGCATCAACCCAATTATTTATGGTGTGCAGTCCAAAGAGATAAGGAAATTCTTGTCAAAGTTGTTTCAGTCCAGGAAAGTTTTTTCATCATTATGAAAGTTGGTTTCCAAGCATTATTTGTATATTTATGAAAATGAAGAACATAAAATCTATACCAAGAATTTCTCTAGATCTCATGTTTGTTGCTTGCAAGCAAGTGTATGTATTGTATTATGGTTGCTCTACGATAACAGTTGAATAACCGTTAAAGTAATAAGGAGTATTGTAAGAAGAAGAAAAGATAGTACAATGGTAATTAAATATCTGATATAACAGTAATATCTAGGCATTAATACTTAGAATAGTGGAATGCTTGGGTCTCATTTATGTAACATGTAATAATAATAATAATAATAATAATAATAGGGCAGAACATATCAGCAATGACACAATTATATTGGAGAATAATAGGCCAATCTGCTCAGAAAAATCTGGTTATATACAGTTGTATTCTCTCAATAATAACAGCAAAAGTGTAAATATTTTTCAATTGAAGTATGGCAATGGTAAGGTGCATTAATAGATGTTAAGCTTACAAAAAATTAATATTTTTGTTTTGACAGTACATATGGACTTTTATCAGTGTAAAACCTGGGCTGACACTGCTATACAACACTCTTTATTAGCTTTGGTGGAAGATAATGAAAGAATACATTAACAGAAAAGCAGGTGGTTCATTAAACTTCACAAATAGCAAAATGTGTTTCCAAATAGTTGATATAATTACATTACAGACACCGTATATTTATACCACACACACATAGACATAGACACAGACACAGACACAGACAGACACACACACACAAACACACCAAAAAAACCTCAAATATACTTGAGTCACATCAACACTTCTATTACATTGGGTTGACGGTTGAAATTTAAAATGAGAAAAGTTCAAGAATTTTGTATAGGTTAACAACTTACAGCTATTTATTATTTATCAATTAATTGTTTGTGTGCAAAATCAGAAAAACTGTGGAAATCCCCTTCAAAATTTAAAATTAAAAGGAGGCTCTACACACTTAAACATGTTTTTTTGAGCTAAATTATATGACGGTGTTATGATCAAACGAATCTGTGACAGTGTTCAAGCTTCTATTTCTTACCAAAGCCATAAAAATCTGTATTTCAAGGGTTGAAAATGGCTCAATGTACTGCCTTCTGTTTAAAATCATTTTGAACCTTGCAAGGCTGATGCTGACATATAGTCATATTTCATTTACATCATGAAATTCATATTTTAAAAGAAACAAATGTTAACACCTTCCCATAAGCAGCCACAACCACAGCAGCTGAGCTTGAGTGGAAGTTTGTAAAACTTTGCTAATTTTCAAATATATACTGACCAAGACTCACTGATCAGACTAGCCAGTGCTGTGAGCCTTTCCTTGGCAGTCTCCAGCACCTCAGGTATAGACAGTTTATTGTACATTCTCTATATCACTTTCTTCTCCACACCTTTCTGTAGCTCAGAGAGTTGACCAACTTCTCTCTGTCACTCGATCTTAGCCTCCAACCGCCTTACCAATGGGGGGATAATGGTCTTTGGGACCTACAGTGTTCATCTTGTAGCCAAGCATTTCTAGGATCACTGTTGCTGTAGTGCATACCCTCTTATTGGTATCAGTTATGGTTCTAGTAAGGAGAGTACATTGTGCTGCATTTACATCCCCTAGGAGACTCTCAAGAGGGTACTTATTCACTTTACCTTGGTAATCAGCAATGGGGGTGCCGGATATCCAGCTTAGTCATGATTTTCAATCTCAAGTCAGTCACCCTTGCATTAAACGAATCTGTGTAATAAGGGCTTGGGGCTTCGTATCGAATCTCTGAGGTTGAGGATGATATCTCCACTTTCACCTGTTATCCTGGCTCCTTGCCATTGTTGTACCTCCTCAATCTCCAGTTTTGAAAGTGGTTGCCATTTGTGGATGTTTGAACACTGGGCTAGGAGTTGTTTCTTTGTCAGCCAAGGTGTTTTGACATATCCATATGTTCCAAAACCTCTTCATGTTGCCCCGCTCGCTCAAGTTACTAGTATTGCTGCATTTCAACAGTTCTAAACTCTCTGCTCTATTCCATCTATGTCTTGTTCGAATAATCCATTTCTCACCAGGTTACCCTGGTTCCCCAACACCTGATGTGAACCAAGTCGACCCAGGCAACGTACAGGCCAGTATGACTTTTGAGTTTGTGGTTTAGGACAAGTAGCAGAGTAGTTGTGCAGACTGGATAGTACAACAATGTGGCAAAGAGCAGCTGTAGGACCAGGTAATATATATTACAGCCCTGATGAGCTGATGGACTGCAGGTGTGCTGGCTGATTGGCATCAGGTGGCTGATAAGAGAGGGAGACCCTCACATCTAGGTATGTACTTGCAAGATGTTTTACTGTGTTCACCAGCTAGTTGCTAATTTTATCAGCCATTTAGTGTTAGTAGGTACAGTAGGTGTACGAGATTGTTTTTGCTAAAACCAGCTACCTGGTGCCAAATATATAAAACAAAGACTATTTAACATAGATCTTGTGACTGCAAATATTGGAAGCTAATGTCTCAAATATAGGCTTTATGTGAATTAGGCTATAGTCTCTGGCTATAGTATTAGTATCGACTAATTAACATTTGACTTGTGATGGCCAAAAGTAGTAGCTAATGACAATAAGTTACATCAGTACATTAATATTATGTTAAATTAATCTCAACTAAACGTTATGTTCATGTTTTTGTGTTGAAACTTGACTAAGTTTGACGTAGTGTTATAAGGATTAAGTTTTAGGGCACGTAAGGGTCAGACTGTCTCATATTAAAAGGCAAATACTGCAGCTTGCTAATAGAGGCCTTAATGTTTAAGCTTCATTACTTAAGCCATCTTCATGTCATACTGTTGCAAAACACATCACCTTCTCCATAATGGAGTCCCCTGAGCATAAAACCTTGATGATATAAGTTTGCAACCAAGGAAGAAATCTTCCTTGCTGTAAATAAACTGCTAGTGAAGACACAAGAGTAGCCCTAGACAAAAGCCTATGATTCATCACCAACCAGTCCATGTTTCAAACAGATTATCCCCACTCAATGACACAACTGCTGAGAAACAAACTCTGGTTATGGGCAGCTCAATTTTAAGAAACGTGAGGTTAGCGACACCAGCGACTATAGTTAAATGTATATCTGGGGCCGGAGAGTGCGACATTGAATCATGTTTAAAACTGCTGGAACAATCCCTCCTAGCCTGGCATGACAGTCTAAACATATACAAGAGCATTGTCAGAGCAGCCTGTTACTCATCTTTAATAGAGGAAAATAAAAACAACCCTTTTCCTTTTCAGCACCGTAGCCAGGCTGACCCAGAGTCATGGATTGATTGATCCATGTGTTCCTATAACTCTCAGTAGTAATGATTTCATGAGCTTCTTTAATGGTAAAATTCTATTAGAGACAGAATTCACCTCCTCCTGCCCTCAACTGGCACTAATTTAACCTCAATCACAGGAACATCAGAAACAGTCATAAAACCTGATTTATACTTGGACATTTTCTCTCCTATCAACCTTCACCAACTAACTTCAATGATCTCTTCATCTAAACCATCTACCTGTCTCCTAGACCCCATCCCAACCAGGCTGCTTAAGGAAGTTCTACTCTTAGTTAGTTCTTAGGTCCCTTTCTCTCTAAGATCCTTGAGAAAGCTGTCGCCAACCAGTTGTGCAACTTTTACATAATGATGCTTATTTGAGGATTTTCAGACAGGATTTAGAGGCATCGTAGCACAGAGACAGCACTGGTGAAGG
Source organism: Istiophorus platypterus (assembly GCA_016859345.1). Taxonomy (NCBI): domain Eukaryota; kingdom Metazoa; phylum Chordata; class Actinopteri; order Istiophoriformes; family Istiophoridae; genus Istiophorus; species Istiophorus platypterus. The sequence goes on from CM029129.1 coordinate 24,873,163, forward strand.
TTACGAATGATCTACACACCTCATCAGATAAAGGACTTGTCTCTGTGCATGTTCTGTTAGATCTTAGTGCCGCATTTTACACTATTGACCATCACATCCTATTACAGAGACTGGAGCATTTTATTGGCATCAAAGGACTCACTCTTAGCTGGTTTAAGTCCTACATATAAGATCAATTTCAATGCACATTAACGATGAATCCTCATCAACTAAAAAAAAATAAAACACTGCTACGTAGGAGATCTAGATTAGTGCTGATGGATGTTAGCAACAATGGGAAGGGACACAAGAAAGACAAGATATTAAAGCCAGAGACACCCGTAGTAGGTATAATGTCTGATCACAGCTGAACTGAATATTAATGTGATGTGTTGCACACATTCAATTTAATTCTTTCTTGATTAGTAGAATTACATATATACTGTGTGTATGTATGTCTCATACTTACAAACTTATAGTTTCAGGTTTGTTGGACATCTGGTACTAACTACATTAAATTACCTTTTGTCTTGGGGTTAGGGTTAGGGTTGTTGTCTTGTTATTCCAGGTTGATGGAAAACTACACCTACAACAGTTTCACACTGCAGCTGGAGGGTTTAAGGGTCTCAAAGGACTCTCTCTACCCTGTGTTTCTTTATCTCTTTTTCTCCTACATGTTTATAATAGTTGCGAATGTCGGCATCGCTTTTCTGGTTTTCATTGATAAGAGCCTTCACCAGCCAATGTACCTGCTTTTTTGCAACCTGCCATTGAGTGACATCCTTGGAAACTCGATCATGGTGCCCCGTTTGCTCATAGACATGTTGCGTCCTCCCTCTGAACGCCTCATCAGTTACTATGAGTGTGTGGTCCAGGCTTTCACCTCACATATGTTCGGCACCACGTCCCACACAGTGCTGATGATTATGGCCTTCGACAGATACGTGGCCATCTGCAGCCCCCTGCACTACGCTGCCATAATGACCAACAAAATGGTGATCAAGCTGACAGTGTCTGCCTGGGGAGTGGCCTTCGTTTTGGTCGGGATTCTGCTGGGTCTGACCATACGACTCAACCGATGCAGGACTCTCATCACAAGTCCTTACTGTGACAATGCCTCATTGTTTAAACTCTCCTGTGAAAGTGTCTTTATCAATAATGTCTATGGCCTCACGTTCACTGTGGTCCTGTTCACAGCTTCAATAGGCAGCATCGTTCTCACCTATACTAAGATTACAGTAGTCTGTCTGACCAGTAAGAACAAGTCTCTGAACAGTAAAGCCCTGAAGACCTGCAGCACTCATCTGGTTGTGTATCTGATCATGATGTTTAGTGGAGTAAAATGAAGTTTTTCCCTTTTGGCATCCCACAGGTGGGCTTTGTTTTGCTGTAGAAATTCTCCGGCATTATTGATCCACCCTTTAATTAGCTGTTTGCTTGCTACAGGTTCATTGGGGGCTGGAGCTTACTCTAGGTCACTTTATGTAAGAAGCAGGGTGCACACTGGACATGTTGCCAGTCTATCACAGGGCTAACACAGGCAGTTATTTAAATGAGCTTATTATTTTATGTCACAGTCTGCTCCCCAGCTCCCCTTGGCCTCTGTCTCCAGCTCTTGCTCACTTATCCAAAGCCGTGTCCTCCTCTTCATCTCCCCAAATCTGCCATAGTTGATCCACCCCGCATTCCTTGGACTTTTTTCCTGTCTACAATTCCGCATGCTCACCTGTTCCACATTTGTAATCACCTGAGCTACCCTCCCTACTCACACACTCGAACCCAGTTGCTGCATCAGCCAAGCCTGTATTTATACCTGCCTTTGTCATCAGCTCCGTGTTAGTTTGTCTGTTTGCAGTATGGCCCATCTTGTTTTCCCAGTGTATCTGCTACCAACTTATTTGCCTGTGAACTTGCTACTTGCATTTGTTATCTGTTGCCTGAAACTACCTACCTGGTTTTGTACCCCTTCACTTGCAAGCCTGATTTCTGTTATTAAAGAAACTTCATTCCATCATCCAGCCTTTGAGTCTATGTGATGGTCCTCCTTACCTGTGCTGTTATCACCAAACATTCATTTTTTCACAAGTGTGTGTGTGTGTGTGTGTGTGTGTGTGTGTGTGTGTGTGTGTGTGTGTGTGTGTGTGTGTGTTCTTAATTCAATAATGATTTAGAAATACTATAAAAATTGTTTGCATGTTAGTTTTGTATATGTTAATTTCATAGAATAAGTAAAGACATAAGGTCTAATGTGCCCAGTATTTAAGTAGTTTGGCTCATCAGAAGAAGCTTGTGTCAACATTTCTGAGTGAGGACTATAATTTAACAATCACAGCTGAGAGTTGTTCTATATCTCGGCAGATGCAAATAATTTAAAAGTTGTCTTTTGTTTACACAATGTGCTCAGTCCTTTGTTCTTCTGGACCTAAGTGCTACCTTTTGAAACAGTTGATTAGAGCATTCTGTTAGACAGACTTAGGCACTGGGTAGGAAAATCTGATACAGATTAAAAAATGGTTCTCTTCAAGCTTATTAAAAAGTATGCTCTTTGTCTCCATTAATGACCACAATATTCTTTTTTCCTGTAGAGCATGATGTCCCTCAGCATCCGTCTTGGGACCAATTTTATTTTCTCTCTGCTTACTTTCCCAGGGACATATTATTGATAGACATTGTGTTTACTTTCATTTTTATGTTGATGACATCCAGATGTACCTGCCCATTCTAACAACTGATCCTGGTATGCTGAGTTCACTACATGACTGCTTATGTGATGTCAGACTGGATGTTACAAAATTTTCTGCAGCCTAACTCAAGCCAAAATGGACATTGTTGAAATTGGTTCTGTCTACATAGCAAAACAATTCCTATCATCTGCTGGTTCCCTGTTGTAGAGGCCTGTTTCAAAGAATCTTGCCATTTCATTTGATGGTAAATTAATCACACCACAAAACGTTTGCAGTCTTTTAGTAATGTGAGAAATATTTCCAAATCTATTTAATCTTTCAAAGATACAGCGACTATTTTACACACTTTTTTTAATCTCCTCATGCCTTGACAACTCCACAGCTTCCCCATCTGCTCAAACCAAAAATCTCTAATCAGCTTTAGTATCTCTCATTCACTCGTGCTCATGCTTTTAGCTTATTCACACTCTCTCACTCTTTTTTGTTACAAGTTGGACGGCTGACATCAAAGCATAAACATTTTTTTTTAACTATAACAAAAAATGTCTGGTAGTTTTCCTGATGTTGATGCTATAGTGCCAACTTGTGTTAAGGAAGAAGCAGTACACAAGCTGAAGCAGCTGTGTTGTCTGTGTTTGAACAGTTAGGCTTGTAAACCCAGCCTCTAAAGTTCCTTGACCATTAGATAGTACCACCCAAGAAAGAGGGACTTCTTTTAGCACAGAACTTTTGAACAAGAGCTAAAGTTAGTCCCTAGTTCCTCCAAAGTACAAGTTTTTTTTGGGGGGAGGATCCCTGTGGTGGAAATGCACCATAATTCAGAATTTGCCTCAGAACTAAGTGAGGAAAAAATCTGATGTGGAAAGAACAAGTTAGTATTGTGCCAAGTCATTAATGTTGACTAAGAATAAAAAGGGCCCAAGAATGGAGCCCTGTGGAATGCCACAAGTCGGTTGTGCCATATCAAACATCTATCCGTTAAACTGAAGTGTTTCCCATTATCTATAAAATTTGAGTGCCCTGAAACAGCCCATTGAAGCCATTGTGTGATGACTGAAGCCCTATGTATTTGGTCAACCATCTCAATAACAGCTATTTCTGTGGTTATTTTAAATCTTTATATTCACATAAAATTCAATATTCTTGAAGATGCTTTTGTATATTCATTTCTGTTCTCTAGATTTAAAGAGGGACTACTTTTGCGGTTTTGAGATCACTAGTTACAATTCTAGTTGAAAGTGATTTAGTAAGAAATGTGAATAAGAGGTTTTAATGATTGAAGAAATGCTTTTGTTGACTAATGTAAGTAAAACATGATTATAACCTGCTGCCCAGTTCCTCATCTTTAGATACAGTATTAGTTAGTTCACCTGCTGTAGTTGACTCAAAACTGGGGAAAAAAACATTAAAAGCAGAAAATTGGTAAAAAAAAAAAAATACCTAAGAGTGAGGATCATTGAGACTTAAAATATTTTTCTCATTAACTCATAGTAAATTCCTAGTGACTCATTAAGATGAAGAGAATTTTAAGACTACCACTGAGCAAGATGTCCCAAAGAGTTTGCAATAGTATTATCAGTTAGAGTGAGAGAAACACTTGAAATAAAATAATGGAAATTATATTAAAGTATCAGCTCAAATTTCAATGGGCTTACATCAAACACTGAGTTTTAGCCCATTAAACACTCAGTGCAAAAATAACTTGTTTATGCAAATATCAGGATTACAGGATGGGGTAAAAACACTGTTTTTATTGAACATCCATCTACCAAGCTCCTGACAGTTTCAATTAACTCCATGAACAGTGCATAGTGTTTTATTGCGTAATGATCAGTTCTTTCCCAGAGGAAGTAATGTTCATAAAACAGGCAGAAATTAGTAGAATGTTTAGAGAAGGGCTGATAAAGAAGAGCTAAACTGCGGCGCCAGAGAGACAGGTATTTATCATCAGCTTATTGACCTAACATTTACCGCAACTGATTTTCTTCATGTGAGTCAACAGTTGGTAAACGAAGAGTGTACATAGAAAATGATCTGTTACAACAGTGCTCAGCATAAAAAACTTTTAATGTGTGGAATAGCAAAGGGGAAATTATTCTTTTCAAACATTAACCAAATTTTCTATGTTTTTAAATGACATGCTTTTAATATTTGAGGAGTTCTTATTAGAATCCAAGTCTGAAATACCTGTGTCTTTTTAACTAATTATAGTAATTTGTATTATACGTTGGGAAGTCAAACAAATCTGCAACCAGCTTTGTCCTTAAAATGAGAAGCAAATTTTCGCAGTTGATGCATATAGTTCATGCTGAATGCTCTCTATGATTTCAACAGTTCTCCCTGGTTTTCCAGTAATTACAGCTGAAATATATGGATCCTACTGCTGCTTAATTTAAAGGCTGCTATGAAAGAAGATAAAGACTGCTATGAAAGATATCAAATGTCATGCATAAAATCATGCATGTCAAATCATGCATAATTAACCATTTCGTTTGTAATGCATCATTTTCCAAGGGCGCTTTGAAACCAATACATGCTTACTTTTATCTTAATAATTCTTTCCAAATTATGGTATATTTTTACATTGTGGTTTGACTGTTTCTACTGTATCTTTTCTTTGTGATGCAGAATTTTTAAATTTGTATTTCATGCATGTCACTTGTGATTTTTTTACTTCCTCTCTCCCTTCTTTTATTTGTGTGCAGCTCAGATGGAAAACTACACGTACAACAGTCTCACTCTGCAGCTTGAGGGGTTACGAGTCACCAAGACTAACAAGTACCCAATCTTTATCTTTCTGCTTTTGACATATATGTTCATCTTAATTGCCAACGTGGGCATTGTGGTCTTGATATGGATGGAGAGGAGCCTGCACCAGCCGATGTATCTGCTCTTCTGTAACCTGTCTATCAATGATGTCATGGGAAACTCGCTGCTGGTTCCCCGGGTGCTCGCCGACATCCTGGTGCCTCCCTCTGAACGACTCATTCACTACTACGAGTGCGTGATGCAAGCTTTCACCACACATATGTTCGGCACCAATGCTCACACTGTCCTCATGATAATGGCTTTTGACAGATACGTGGCCATCTGCAGCCCCCTGCGCTACGCTGCCATAATGACTGGCAAAATGGTGATCAAGCTGACAGTGTCTGCCTGGGGAGTGGCCTTCGTTTTAGTGGCGGTTCTGCTCAGCCTGACGATACGACTCAACCGATGCAGGACTTTGATCACAAATCCTTACTGTGACAATGCCTCATTGTTTAAACTCTCCTGTGAGAATGTCTTTATCAATAATGTCTATGGCCTCACGTTCACTGTGGTCCTGTTCACAGCTTCAATAGGCAGCATCGTTCTCACCTATACTAAGATTACAGTAGTCTGTCTGACCAGTAAGAACAAGTCTCTGAACAGTAAAGCCCTGAAGACCTGCAGCACTCATCTGTGTCTGTATCTGATCATGCTTGTAAGTGGTTTTGTCCCCATCACCCTTCATCGCTTCCCCTGGTATTCAGAGTACAGGAAGATTTCAGCCATTCTCTTTCATGTGGTTCCCGGCAGCCTGAACCCCGTCATCTATGGGCTGCAGTCCCAAGAAATACACAAGTGTTTGTTAAATATATTCCAGCTCAGAAAAGTTAAGCCACAATTTTAATTTCTAATGCTGATTTTTTTTTTTTTTTTCCAAAACTGATCATTGGAAAATACTAAAATACTAATAGGAGAAAGTATAACTTTTATGTGAAATCATGAGCATAACTTTAACTGCAAAAAATATGGAAATAATTTGGTCAAAGCTCAATTTATGGTAGTTTAAACGTGGGAAACTCGCCTCCATTGTCTATGCAAAACTATCTATATGATGAATTTATCATTTGGAAAGGTGGGTACCTTTTTACTGCTTTGCTATTGGTGTGTGTTCATGAGATGATAAGCTGAAAGATAAATATAAATATCTTTAGGGAAATCATCTTTCAGCCACAAACTGATCCAGATTGACTGAATAAAGTGTTATTAGTTTTTAATGTTATTTTGCTGCTATGAATTTTGCAAACCATTAATTTATTCCAAGAGGCTTTTAAATATGAAAAACATAAATGGATTCAGTAGAAATTCACACACATTTGTTTTTCTATGTAATATCAAATAATTATTGAACAGAAATACCTCCCATGTGTGACTTCACAATCAGTTTTATAATCATGATGCACACTCAGCATACATGGGAGCTAAAGAGCGTTCTCCATAACTCATGGTGTTTGTCGCATTAAAAACAGACACTTAAAAAGGACACACTAGTTTATAAGATTAATTATTCAGTCAATCTGGTCATCTTCTGGGTAGTGTAGTGAACCCCGTTGACTAAACGTCAGCACATGCTTGATCTAACAGAAACTCATCTCTCAAGCTGTACAGGGTATGAAAATGTTACATCAACATTTTATGAGCCACCATTCCAAATGGACAAGAGTTCATTAACTATCTAATTAAAAGGTGAAGATTTATTTAGTAAATAAAGAATGTTCTTAGCCACTATTGGTTTGGGTGAAAATGTGTTCCAAATTTTAAGCATCACTAAAATGTCAATAAATCTCAGATCACAAATATTTTCAGCATGAACCCTAATCTTTTCAGTGATACATTTATTAAGGAACAACTATATAGACAATTTTATTCAGTTCTGTATAGTGTGTACATCTTTGAGGTACAAGGGAGTGAGACATTGGTCTAATACACCCTGACTTACCTAATATTATACATCATGTTTGATCATGCTCAAGGTTTAACAGGTGAACATAAGCTTTATTTCAAGTCCCATGCAAGACACATGTAAGAATGAGTCCCTTTTAAGGTCCCTTTGTTTCATATACCAGTAAAAAAAAACAACCAACAAACCACTGTTTAGACGAGAGGCTATCTGTACTAGCAGGTGATTTGGTTTCAGACAGTGGGCAACTGCAAAAGCCCATTGCTGCCCAGTGACATGAAGGTTCTATGGTTGAATTGGCAACAGCAGGATGCTACTCCCCCTCCATGACTGCCAACTACCTCCGCTCCCACTGACTTCTACCATACACCGGAGTGCAGGAATTGCCTCAACTAAAATGGTTTGCTAATTTTTGAAGGTGGTGTAAATGTGAGTCCAGCCACCTGGTGAAGGAAATGCATTACAGCCGACTGTACCAGTGAACAATAAATTGGTGCATTACCACAACCAACTGGTAATGAGTGTGGACTACGAAAAGTTTGGTTCTAAAACCTGTCGAAATTCAGACAAGCTCTAAGAAGGAGCCAGTTCAGAACTCGCTCCACATTTGCACTGGTACCAGCCTCGGGGAAAGGAGCTACCAGAGATGTTGATTCCAACCAGTTCTTGGCCTTGTTACAGACCATTCAAGTGTTTGCCAGGGGTTAAAGTCTGATGAAGCCAGCAAAACTGTCACGTGAAAAAAGCATTGATGTAATCCTGAGGTCACCAGATAATTGCTGCCCCTTAGTTGCACCATGACAATAAAAAACACAATTGTGGCAAGGCATAACCTTATTCAGTATGGCACCCTATATTCCCACTTTATCCCTACATTATACGCTCGGGAAGAGAGTGATAAGCCTTCTCTTAGTCCACAAAAAAACATGTTAACTTGATAAACTCCAATGACCCCTCAAAAAGCTTTGCAAGAGCTTGTCCACAGTTTCACAGTTGGCCAGAGTCTTTTCCAATGCACTGGCATAGACATTCCCAGGGTGGCTAAAGGGTATAATACCCTGATAACTGGAGAACATACCCCCCCCCGTCTCCTTTCTTAGAAATAGGAACCACTATCCCCACCTAACACCTTAAAGGTACCCTAGTGTCTACGTGGTACCTAAGGGACTCACGACCCAGCACTGCCCAACATTATCCAGGACCTTTCTAATATGCAGGGAAAATCTCACCTACCAACTGGCACCTTGCAATTGTGGGGCTTTAAAACAATTTCAGGGACCCCTGCCAGTGAATTGGTATAGCTTCCACCAGGATTCCAAATCTGCCTCTCCCACAGAGGGTATATGTCTGATTTCAGAAGTATTCCACCTACCAACAATATCCCAAGTCAGTGTCAGCAGTTCTCACTGCCTGCTGAACATAGCTTGGATTAATCCCTGCTTCGTCCAACAATTTGCCAGAACCTTTTGAAGCCAAACCAAAACCCCTCAATATCCTCCTCATTCTCATCCAACACCTGATTTCTTCTTCTGGACACCACAATCAGCATCAGTGCTTCTGGAGAATTCTGGGCAAACTAAGCCCGAAAAAGGTCTTTTTTTTTTTTTTTTTTTTTTGTCTTCCTTCTGTGCAGATGCTCTGTGCTGTGCTAGGACTTAATAACCAAACTTAAACCAGGGTGCACACCTTTCATTTCTCTGTGTCAAACTGTTGTGTTTTCCCGTCATAGATGGTAAACAACGAAATTAGATGGTAACACATGGTTACACATAATACATGAGACTCATGTAGGCTAATAAGGAGGTTAGTGTAGTACAACTGCACTGCATAGTTAGCGCTTGGAGGATCGAATAATATATTTCTAGTAACATATGTTAAGGAACCACAGGCATGCGATGAATTAAAAGACCGAAGCTGAGATTCCATAGTGCTCTACCAGCATGTCGATGTGCTCTATATACTATATATGTTTTCCAACATGGCACACAAAAGCAAGGTGTTTTTCCATGTTCTTCCACCTGAGGAACTTTTTACAGTTTTCATTTACCACTCAAATATTATGTAATGTTTTCTTAGGAAATGATAAACTCTTCCCCTGAGAGCAGTCATGTGCATAGAACCAACGTACAAAATTAAACTTTTGAGAGAGACGCCTCATAAAGACTGGGAGGCAGAGAGGTGATCACACACAGTTTGTCGACGCAACCCATCAGGTTACGACTTGCCTTAAGGTACTACTCGGTAAAGCTGGAAAACTGAATGTAATGGGGAATACGTTACATTTGTTATGTTGTTCAAATTTATACATGGCATAGAAAAGTAACATTTTTGAATATACTGTGATTGACTGTGCACTTTTAGTAAGAAGCTAAAAGTAACCATCATAGTATTCATAAGTATCCTCTTAATGGATTTATTTTTTTTTCTTCTCACCAGGAGATTTGTATCAATTTCTGTTCCGTGACAGTTTGTTAATGTCAGTGTTTGTGATTTTTTTACTTCCTCTCTCCCTTCTTTTATTTGTGTGCAGCTCAGATGGAAAACTACACGTACAACAGTCTCACTCTGCAGCTTGAGGGGTTACGAGTCACCAAGACTAACAAGTACCCAATCTTTATCTTTCTGCTTTTGACATATATGTTCATCTTAATTGCCAACGTGGGCATTGTGGTCTTGATATGGATGGAGAGGAGCCTGCACCAGCCGATGTATCTGCTCTTCTGTAACCTGTCTATCAATGATGTCATGGGAAACTCGCTGCTGGTTCCCCGGGTGCTCGCCGACATCCTGGTGCCTCCCTCTGAACGACTCATTCACTACTACGAGTGCGTGATGCAAGCTTTCACCACACATATGTTCGGCACCAATGCTCACACTGTCCTCATGATAATGGCTTTTGACAGATACGTGGCCATCTGCAGCCCCCTGCGCTACGCTGCCATAATGACTGGCAAAATGGTGATCAAGCTGACAGTGTCTGCCTGGGGAGTGGCCTTCGTTTTAGTGGCGGTTCTGCTCAGCCTGACGATACGACTCAACCGATGCAGGACTTTGATCACAAATCCTTACTGTGACAATGCCTCATTGTTTAAACTCTCCTGTGAGAATGTCTTTATTAATAATGTCTATGGCCTCACGTTCACTGTGGTCCTGTTCACAGCTTCAATAGGCAGCATCGTTCTCACCTATACTAAGATTACAGTAGTCTGTCTGACCAGTAAGAACAAGTCTCTGAACAGTAAAGCCCTGAAGACCTGCAGCACTCATCTGTGTCTGTATCTGATCATGCTTGTGAGTGGGATGATCCTCATCACCCTTCATCGCTTCCCCGAGTATTCAGAGTACAGGAAGATTTCAGCCATTCTCTTTAACGTTGTTCCCGGCAGCCTGAACCCCGTCATCTACGGGCTGCAGTCCCAAGAAATCCACAAGTGTTTGTTAAATATATTCCAGCTCAGAAAAGTTACAACATTTAATTTGTGACGAGAATTGTAAATGAATGTATCCGTCTTTATTTTCATATGATAGATACAAAAAACAGGGGCTATGCAGTTGACAAGGGAGAAATTTAACACTGATTTAAACTGCGAAAACTTGCCATCAGTGAAATATTCAAACGAGAACCTGGTAATTCAAAGCATGAAAGATATAAAGGCAAATTTGTACAATATACTGTATATGCTATTTGTTGTGTCACTTTTTGATGATTATGAGATTTCCCTATTTGTATGATTAAAAGACAATATTACATTGTCTCTCTGTTTTTGATTTTCTCTGATATGACTTTTCTAAACCTTTTGGTAAATGAAAAAAAATATAAAATCATGTTGATCCCATGTAAAGTTCCAGATATTCAATATTTTTAAAGTGGTTTAAAAGAAGCTCTTTGAAAGTGTGGCTAACTTTTTAAAACTTATTTTTATGAAGTGTGCTTGTTTGATAAAAATATATGAAAAAAATGAACAAAAACAACTAGATGATTAAAATCACCTGCATTAGGGTGATACAGTTTATAGAGTTTGATCTTTGCTCTCGAGAAATGTAAACTGCATTTATACGTATGCGTATCTTAACTTCAACCACCTGTGAAGGTTATCGATAATAAGAAACTCATAATTATAAGGAACCCTTCTCTTACTGTATAAATGCGAATGTTGTTTTATTATCCATATGGAATTAGGACTTCCAAATTCTCAATAGTCCAACATAACTGAAAATGGAATTTTTTCCAAATGAAATGTGATATTCTCATAAGTGACTATATCTTAAGGTTCGATTTAAATTGGGTCATTAAATTAGATTTTTAAATGTATCTGGACAACATTTATGTAAAAAGACACTGTTCTAGATCATATTTCACCAGTGTTCAATTTGTTCAGTTTTATTTTTGCCCATGCTCATGATGTGGCTCTTGGTTTTGATGGCAATGACACTCTTTCTATTGGTAATTCATGTTGATCGAGACTCAAATATTGTATCTCAACACACCATTGGATTCATTGTCCTGAATCTTTGCGCAGACCTTCACGTTTCCCTCAGGATGAAATCTAACAATTTTGGTGATCCTTTGGCTTTTCACATAGGAACATCAGGGAAATTTTACTTTGTCTGGTATTTTGGTTTATGACCAAATTTGTGCATAATCTAACGACCTTCCCATTGTCCTTGTAATGCAGGTGCATCATTAATTAGGGAGAAAAAAGGCTGTGATGGGGGAAATAAAATGTCTGTAAACCGTATTAAACACGTATTAAAACAACACCGTATTAAACAATTTCAATGACAGCAGACACTGAGTATGCCACAAAAAATGAATAAGGACCTGCACAGCACCAAAAAAGGCTTTTTTTTTTTTTTTATTGATGGGTAAACACAGACACACTGGCAGCATGGCTCTGTAGATGGCAATGTTTGTCAGTCACTTTTTGCATAGATAATCATCGTTCCCAGATGATACCGTCTTGTGATTTTGTTGATCCTCTGAAGTTTCTTAAGAAACATCCACAAATTAACACCAAATTTTGTACATACAATACATTCATTGTTCCCAGACAGTGTATCCTAAGGATTTTGTTGATCCTCTGTCGGCCTCCGTCACTTCAGTGACTTACATTCATTTACTGGAAACTTAAGACTAACCCAAACCCTAACCCTAAACCTTGAGTTCAAGTTCCCTCAGCCAATGACACGTTTTACTTTTTTTTTGTTTGCCAAAAGCCGATGGTGGTGGTTGTCACGTGCCAAGAGTTTCACCCATCATTGTGCTTACAAGAGGTTATAATACATCCTCTGGGCAATGCTACTTTTTCATGGCAAATTGGACAAAATGGTAACTCCTATGGGAAAGTGCCAAGATGGGCTAGCTGGTTAGCTGGTTAGCACTCTAACTTCAGTACAAGTAAGAAAGTAATAGAAATAGAGGCAAATCAAGAGTTAAAATTGGACACAGCACTTGGTGAGTAAAGGAATGTAGTTTGATGCTTGCAACATTTTTTTTTTTTATGTTGAGCAGTAAGTAAACAGCCATTGATGCTAATGTGGGCTATGAAGCGATAGCAGAAACACACACATCCTTTGACTAAGCTTAACCCTTCTCCAGGGACAGGGTGGTTCCTAAAAGAAGCCCTGGAAAAGTTAATGATTTACCTTTTTAATAGGACTTCTTGTCCCCAGTGGACGTTGAGTCCCAACAATGTGACTGTGTGAACAGATTTATGTCCCCATAATATGAGCAATACCAATGTTAACACACACATATACACAGGAGCAATTAAAGTAGAGTAAAAGCTTCCATAATCTTTAATGAGGAGGTCAAACGAGACATTTAAAGCAGATGGCCGTTGCCATGGTAACAAAGACAATTATGTTTCAGTTTTCTCTGTTTGCAGCCACAGAGGTAATGAAAAACCTGTCCCTTGGTATTCTTTTGCTTTCTCATGTACAATTTACATTTTTAATGCTAAGGATATGATGCAACTAGGCGTAATTAATGTTCCTCATTATAATCTCTGTTATAGCTACAAAAAAGGTTGGTTGCACTAGAAAAGGCAAAATGTGGACTTTAGGCGAATTTCTGCTGACAGAGCAGTGCAAAGTGTGATTCGCTTATTCAGGTAAGATGATGATACCTTTTTATAGTTGTTTTATAAATCACTGATGATTCAAAAAAGACAAATATATATATACATAAAGTTTTGTTTGTGTAGATATCAAGCCTTTTCAAATGTATGGTACTGTCAAACTGAGTTCAGGTGCAGATGAAGTTATTCTGCATTTGTTTTGTTGACAGAAAATTTGCCCACATCCACTCTTCTATTCATCTGTCTGCTGAGGAGAGATGGAGCTTTTGCTGTTTGATATTTTGCGTGAAAGCCCCAGAGGTCTGTGAGCATTTTTAGTGCTTTTCACTCTGTGACACTGATGTCCTGAACTTTTATAGTGTGATATACAGTGCGATGAATGCATCAGAGATATTTTTTTTTATCTATGAGCAGGAGGACAGAGACACAAAGAAGAAGTTAGATGTTTTACTGTATAAAATGCATTTTATAGTTGTGCTGCCAATTCAAGATTTATGACAAAACTAATTTAGAACTGAGTCGAACTGAGTAATTATTTTCTCGTGACAGAAGGGAATGATGCATTTGATTCAAAATACCAAATTTCATCAGATGATTATCTTAATGCTCTGCATATTACTGTATTTATCTTAAAATGTCATAGCTCTAAGCTACATTTGTGCGTCTTTAAAATGACTCAAAATGTAGACTATGTTTAACATCACATTTAACTAAGGTCACTAATGGGGGGGCATCATATAGCTGGATCTAGGCTTGTTGAAGCTGTTGAGGCTTAAAATCTACACGACCTGAGAGTGAAAGAAGCATCTGCAGCTTCAGGTCCTGTGCTAAATCCACTTCAGTTCATTTTCTTGCATTTCTCATATGTAGATTCTTAACCCTTGTGTTTTATTGACAACAGGTTCACATCTAAAAGCTTTGTCAAAATTACCTCGAAATCTGTAAAATTGATAAACTGTCTATGATATTTTGTTCTGTTGAAAAGTATTGAAGTTGTAATGATTCCGTTGCCACAACTTACACGTTTGATGAAGGTGACAAAATATATAAACTAACGAAGTATTCCAATTACAACAGATAAGGAAAAATTAAAGAAAACATTTTTTTATGATATATGGGCTATGCATGGGAATATATACTCTTTTGTATGACAACAAACAAATGTGCTTTTTCCACATATTGATTTTAATAATGTCAGTGGTCAGTTTGATTATCAGGCCAAATCTGATTTCATGTGTGCACGTATACAGAGAGGTTAAAGATATTGAGATAGACTTTTGACAAACTGAAGTAACGTGTCATTTTCTGTACTAGACTTCTGAAGCTTGTTCATTAGTTAAAAATCATGTTTATATAGATCTAGAATAAGGAAAAATCATTTCACATCAGTCTGATTAAATGTTCTGTTTGTTTCCAAGAGGCCAAGAGGTCTCAATTACTCCAAACACAGCTTTATGGTTAAAGAGGATCTCTAACAAAAGCTACAACAGACAGCCCCCCCCCCATCATTTAAACTGAAGGCATGTTAGGAGGGAACCTGTTAATGGCCAGTATGAAAAGGAGGAATGATTATAAGAAGCAGAAATTATTTCTATGCAATGAGTTTTTTTTGATTTTTGAATTTATTTTTGCATGTGAATACTCAACACACTGCTTGTCTTAAAACAACAAACTGAAAGATACACACATTGCACTGATTAGCTCCTAGAAAATTCAGTTTAACGAATTATTGTTTCAGTCTGACAGAGCCACAAATGCGTTCATGGCCCAGGTCAGTGAGATCTATCCACTCTCAGGCTGGACCAGTCAGAGCAGGATAATACTGTTTGATACACCTGTATAGGGGACAAGCTGCCTCAATGGAAAGGGAAAAACAGAAAAATACATTGTAAAAAATGAGACGCAAGAAAACACTAGTGTATATTATATTTCCATATAATAGTTTATTGTAGATTCTATGACTATTGTTTCTTCTGGATGATTTATGAGATTTATGCTTTATATTTGACAAATTCTTCTGATGTATCAGTTTTAATACACTGAGTGAACAGTCTAGTAAATACACCAAGCTATAACAAATGCAGAATATGGTGCTGCTGAGTTGTTTTGCGTGAAAGGTGTTTCTATTATTTTGTCCAGCCCATTCGTCTCATTGAGGGTAAGCTACAAAGTTTAGTTGGGTGTTCCTAATAAACTGGTACATGCTTGTATGTTCTTGTTCCAGTAGATTTTGACTTTGAATCAACACTGATGTCTTTCCTACCTTACCTTTTTTTTTTTTCATCCAGAGTCGTACCTGCCCTTGTCGACCAATCACAGATCCAGCTCTGTTAACAACACCTGGGAGCCTAATGGCGTCAACTTATTCATCATCCAGGGCCTCGCCAGCCTCGGCGAGAAAAAGATGATCCTTTTTGTCTTTCTGCTGCTGGGTTACATCATGATACTTGGAGGAAACAGCATGATTATCTTGGTGGTAAAAAAAAAACCCATACTTAGGACAGTTCCGTCAGTATTGCCTTAGTCTGATTAACATGTAATTACTAGTGTCATAATCACTCTGTCCTTTCTCCTGCAGGCATTGGCAGATCCAAAGCTCAACTCTCCCATGTATTTCTTCCTCTGCAACCTCTCATTTGTGGACATTTTCTACACCACCACCACCATCCCCAAAATGCTGTACAGTTTCCTGGTGGACGTGGCAACCATCTCCGTGGTGGGCTGCTTCTTCCAGATGCATTTCTTCATTCAGCTAGCCGTTACTGGCCGAGCCATCCTGACTGTCATGGCGTACGACCGCTACATGGCCATCTGCAACCCTCTGCGCTACGCCGCCATCATGACCCGGCCCATCCAGCTGCTCCTCATCTCTGGAGCCTGGGGATTTGGCACCATCTGCACACTGCCCGCCACTACCATGGCCTGGCGGCAGCCTTATTGTGGCCCGAATGTGGTGAGACACGGCTGGTGTGACCCATCGTCCGTGAGGCGTCTGGTGTGTGCTGACACAACAATGGATAACATTGTGTCCCTTTCCTTAGCCCTGGTGGTGCTACTGACCACCGGAGTCCTCATCCTCACTTCCTATGTCCTCATTGGTGTTTCCATATCGAGGATGAGTGTCACTCACAGGCTGAAGGCCCTGGGGATGTGTGCGGCTCACCTGACTGTGGTGTCCATCTCTTACAGCTCGGCCTCCATTGTATACATTTCCTACCGGTTGACAAACTTTTCACCAGAGGTATGAGACTCAAATAATCAGGTTTTACATTTTAACTTTGCGTTTGTTTTGGTACAAGTCTCCATAACAGTAATGTACACAAGTTTTAGGCACTTTAGATGTTTGGATTCTTTTCCATTGTCATTCCCATCATGAGGCATCGGATGGTTCTCAGATTCATTCTGCAGCAGGACATCAAGTCCAAACACACAGTCAGAGTCATAAAGAACTGTCTTCAAAGACAAGAAGGACAAGGAGTCCAGCAGCAGATGGTCTGGACCCCACAGGAGACTGGTCTCAGCATTATGGAGTCAGTCTCACTTGAAGAGACAGAAGACACTGAGACAGACTAGATCCACCTAAAAACTGTGGCAGGTTCTCCAAGATGCTGCCGAGAACCTGAAAAAATGAGAGCAGGTGAACCAAGGAGAACTATGGTTGGGGGGGGGGTAACAAAAAATACAAAAATCAGTCATGACGATTCATAGTGGTCTGGGGACCATGCATTTTCTTAGAAAACCTTTGAAACATATTCATATAAAATTGTCAAGAATGCTCCTACATCGTTGGATGAACAGACTAATTCTCACAAGTCAAGCATTTTTACTTCCTCTCGGGAGGATCATGTTATCACCCGTGTCTGTTTAATTATCAGCAGAATTACACAAAGTACCGAACCAATTTGGACAAAACTTGGTGGACGGATGGGGAATGAGCCAGAGATGAGCCCTATAAATTTTTGAGCAGACCTGGATCAAATGAATTTGATTTTTTTTTTCTAATGTTGTATGTTCTTGGACATTGGTACCATTCTTGTTAACATTGTTTTTAGTGAATGTTATTGTGTACTGAACTTCTGTCCTGTCCTCGTGGTGTTATCCCGATTTAAATGGAATTGTGTTCTGCAAAATACCTTAACAGCCAAAATGTTGAAAGGCCATTAGACAAAACATGTAGCAGTCACCAAAAACATTTGGAACTGTGTTAAGGCCAAATTGCAATTTGAGGACCACAAGCATTCATAGCAAATTTCATGGTGATCAGAAATTGTCAATTTTCAAAGTGTTGTAGAAGAGAGTATCCAACCTGTGCTCAATAGCTCAATAAAGCATTATTTTTGATCTTTGTTTTAGGTTCGTATCATTGTGTCTGTGCTGTACTCCGCTCTGACTCCTTTTCTGAACCCGATGATCTACAGTCTGAGGAACAAGGAGCTGCAAGAGTCCATCTCAAGGACTCTGATCAGGTTCAGACCTGCTGCTGTTCCAGCCATGAAGGAAGTCAACACAGTGTCCTAACTTGGAAAGAGAGAGTGTCACTCTGCTGCCTGTCTGGAACAAAAATGTGTTTAAAAATTGTCTGTTTGAATTGTGTGTTGTACCAATCATGTGATACCTCTATTCACCTATTTATTAACTTACTGACACAGAAAAACTTAACATGTTACATTTACATTCATGAGTATTTATAAGCAAGTTAATCATATGTTTTATTAGTGTGCAACATGTGTGCACATGCCCAATCACATCCAATGAGAGACTCAGTCAGGCAGCTGTTTCCCTGTCACGTCCCCTTCACTCTCAGGACACCTGGAATGAAACTATGTACATTTAATCAAGTGATGGACTTGTGCTGGACTTGAGTGTTTCCTTTTTACTCCATTTTGTACTTCTGCTCTACTACATTTCACTACACCAGGAAAATGTTGTATTTTTGATTCCACCACATTACTTTGACAAGATTACACAAGATTCAAGATTAAACCAGTGGTTTCCAACCTTTTTGGCCTGTGACTTCTTACAAAAACAAGTGTCTGGTTGAAGCGCCTTGTCATGTTTTAAAATGTTTGTGAGTTGTTATCAGTTCCACAAAAGGGACATTTTCCCTCTGAACTTCTCACATGGCTTCATTTAAATACCTTATTAAGACTTTGGGAGGTAAAACTATCCAATATTTCACACAAGGCAAAGAAATCTATTTAATTTAACTCCCTTTTTTTCTCTTTTTCATATGTAATTGTTTGATGACCCCTCAGGTTTATCTGGTGTCCCTCTGGGGGGGCCCAACCCCAAGGTTGGGAACCAGTGGAGTAAACCATCTACCTGTATATAAAGTAGTTAAATCAGCTCCAACAGTAAAAAGCTGCTGAAGCATTCATGACTCAGGATCAATGATGTGAGTTCTTTTCCCATCACTGAGATTCCCTCAGAATAAAAGCAGATCCAGAAGCAATGTCATGTTCACAGTGATCAGTGATCATGGTCTATGAAAATAATAATGTAAAATACATCAAAACAGAGCTTTTATCAAAGTGTGTTAATACTTCTGGAACAATCATTTCCCTACAACAAAGTGAGTCTTATCCTGAAATGTTAGGCAACAAATGTGTCCACACTACCTGTGAAATATGGGAAAATAAGACAAGACTGGAATGCCACAAAACCTTCGAACTTCAAAAAGATATTTGAGTATGATTTCAGTTTAATGATCATCAGTAAAATTTAACAAAAGGTGAAGACAAATGGTTTTAGTTTAACTTAAAAACTGCAGGTAAAGAAAAAACAATTTGTCTTTTAAATTCCCTTTAAAATGTTGAGGTTGGATCTGCCGGGAACTGGAGGTAGTCGACTGATGACATTTTTAATTTGGAATTGTGAGCATTTTATCGGGGTTATTTATGAAAAGTTTTTGCCCTTTTACCATCCATGACTTTATTCCTGTGAAACACGCTGATAATCTTCTGTCTGAGCTTTTTACACTGCAGTCCATAGATGACGGGGTTCAGGGTTGGGGCGATAACGTGGAACATGACCGACGCCACTTTCCCACTGTCTGCCCACTCTGGGCGACGGTGCATGATCATGGGGGTGAAGGATGATACCAGCATGATGATGTACACAGCCAGGTGGGTGGCGCAGGTCTGCAGTGCTTTGCCGTTCAGAGCCTTGTTCTTGCTGCTCAAGCACATCACAGCAATCCTCAGGTAGGTGAGCGTGACGCTGCCGAGGGAGGAGCCCAGCAGGACCACGGCACTGCCGAGGCCATAGATATGGTTGATGAGAAGGTTTTGGCAGGAGAGCTTGAACAGGGAGGCGTTGTCGCAGAACGGGTTGATAATAACCCGCCTGCAGCGCAACAGGTGGATGGTGAGGCCCACGAGGATGGTGACGAGAATAAAGGCTGCTGTCCAGGCCCCCGCCGACAGCTTCGCCACCATCCTGTTGGTCATGACGGCGGCGTAACGCAGGGGGTTGCAGATGGCAACGTACCGGTCGAAGGCCATGATCATGAGCACCGTGTGGGAGGTGCCTGCGTGAAAGTGAGCACAAAAAGCCTGGATGACACAGTCTATGTAATGGATGTAGCGCTCTGTGACCGGAGTAAAAACCTGACTCAGCAGGCGGGGGATAATGGTCGTGGCCCCAAAAGCATCATTAATACTCATGTTACAGAAGAGCAGATACATGGGCTGGTGCAGGCTCCTCTCCATGGTGATCAGGACCACCAGGCCCAGGTTGGACACCATGATGAAGATGTAGATGAGGAGGAGGAAGATGAAGGCAGGAACAGAGGACTGGGGGTTGATCCTTATCCCTTCGATGGATATAATATCTGCATTGAAAGTTTCATTGTCCATGCTGCAGAGGGAGGATCAGAGAGATGGTATAACCAAGTGATGGTGTCAGTGATGATAAGAAGGAAAACTGAAGACAATCAATGCTGCATGTAAAATAACCTGAATATGCTGCAATTTCAAATTAAAATATAAATCTTGAATATGGTAAAATAAAATAATTCCTTTCGTATTATAATTACTATTATTAGATCATAGGTATCTTCTTAAATCTCACTAGTAAAGTGCTTTTCAAAGTGCCTGATAACTAAAGAAATCTCAAGCATTTTCTAAAGCATCAAAAAAATGAAAATTAAACTGAAACTGAAATCAAACATTTAAGGATATTACGGGTTTTTAGTCAGTAAGTGAGGAGGGCACTTAATTAAATGTAAATACCCTCCATGTTCACATTAAGACAACAATTAGTGCTAAATTTGATTATCACTTCATCAGCAGATCCTTGATGAGTCAATTAATCACTGCTCCATAATCCATCTATAAAACTTAAGACAGTAGAAAATGTGTGTCACGTTTTTCCAAACATTTTCAAATGTCCTGTTCTGTCTGATCAACTACTCAAAACACAAAGAGATCCAGTTAACATGAACACAAAACAGAGAAAAGTAGCACAATCTCATTCTGGGAAGTTAGTGTTGTAAAATGTTAAAGAAAAATGTCAATAATATAACTGATAATCAAAGTAGCTGCAGACTAATTTTTCATCGATTGATTCATTGATTTCTCGACACTTTTGAATACCAGCTAAAGAACCAGCTCCGTAAAAGTGCACTTGAGTCCCCTCATATTCAAATATATAATAATAAAATAGGATTTTCAATTTTGTCAGTCAGAGTTATTTCCTTGTTGATTTTTGTTTGTTTTAAAGATGTAATGTATCTAACATTTCTCTGTAAAGTACTTTGGTCAACTCCTGCTTTTGTTTTTTGTTTTTTTCAAATGTGCACCATAAATAAATTTGACTTGACAAATAGTTACGTCTCTAGTCTATGGGTTTTGAGACAAATCTTACATTTAACATATAAAAATAACTGATGTGAAAAAGAAAAAATGGTGCGAAATGAGTTGATACATTTACATCATCCTGTTTCTTCTAATACAGACATAGCTCAGTACAATCACATTTAGAATTGACTTGCGGTGCATTGCCAATGCTGGTTGACACCTGGTGACACTTTCAGTTATTAAATTTCCTTTTGATTATTTCAGATCCTCTTTTCAGACTCTTGCCAATGGTTGAATGAAACCTTTACTGCCTGGCTCATGATCCCAAAGTACCTACATGCAAACGAAGTAACTGCACCTCTTGTTCTTTAAGATATAAGATATAAAACAGGAGTCAAAGCAGCTCGGTTATGGGCACTTTCAGAAAACCGCCGTCACTGTCACACTGTACTTTTGGCATTACATTAGAAATATTACAGGTTTCAAATATAAATATAATTGTGTCAAAGGATATTAATACAGTACTGAATCAATGGTTATGTCTAAAAGTTGGTTCCTATGGTTCAGACCCTGGACATTTCTCCACAGACGAGGATTCACTGTGACCTGATGTGATTTGACCCTGTTTTCACCTCTGCCTCCTTCACAGAAACACAACCGCAGTCCTGCTAAAAGGCAGATGCTCCTGCTCAGTGGTTATTAAAAACTTGTTTTGGGGATGATTACAGCTCAGGCTTTTGCTCCAGTGGAACAAAAGAAGAACCTGCAAACTCTCTTTATTCTCATCAATCTGGAGATATATGGTGTCACTGACAATTCAGTAGATAAATCAATCAGAAAAGCTTTTTTATAAAAATGTTCCCATGTGGTCAGTAAAAATTGGGACACAGGTTGTTACTTCATGATATTCAATTTGTTTGTTACATAACAGATTCATTTTCCCTGTTTAATTCATTTTTCAATTCATAATTAGATTACAATGTTTCAGATTTTTGCTTTTCTGACAGCTCAGCTTATTAATGTATTTAATGAAAAATCAAGTGGGACTATTTTCTACAAACCAGATCTAAAACACAACCCACTGCTTCTTGTTTTTGCAGTAAACTATCTGACATTTCCTTTTGGACTTCTGTTCTCCAATCACATGAAACTGTTTTTGTTAATGACAGCAGGTGAAATGGAAGGCATCATTTTTATATCTGGTGAATGTGTGTGTCAGGTTTACCTCTGCTGACTAAGCCTCCTCCAGACCAGAGCCGGACTCACACACAGCTTTTATAGGCTGACTGAGCGGCGCCTGCTACGCCACGGTTTGGTGTCACTGTACGGTTTGTCACCAGGCAACCATTACGGTCGACCTTACATCAGCATCGTCACTGCCAGTGTTTGTGTCAACTTACCATAGTTTGCCTATCAGCTGTTTTTTTTTCAGTAATATGTTTGGCATTTATATAGCAGGTTTAGTTCTGGGTCTGTTTCTATGTGTGATTCATACAAGTCAGAGTCTCGTGAATCTCTTAAGCTTTCACCCTTTCTATGAGCAAAGACCTTTAAATCAATCAACCATCAGCCATGAAAATCAGCCAAGATTTTCAGGCTCAAAGAGACTTTTCTCATTATGAGAGCAAGTCTGCATTTCCTGGTTAGATAATGTTCAGTCTGTCTGTGAAGTGAAAATATAAAAAAAAAAACACCTAACCACTGGGAAAGCAGGAAATGTTGATCAAGATTTCAGTGTTGTTCCAGAATAACCTAAAAAAAACTATGGTGTCACTGGCAAGACCATATTATATTAACAACATTTCAAGAAACAAAAGTCAAGAAGCTGTAGGTAAAGATGAGTTTCAGTGCAACAGAAAACCAGGGAAAAAGCTTGACAGTCCTGTGTGAATGTCAGACGTCACACACGTCTTTGTTGTGTCATTTTTGTTCACACTGGTTTGATTTAACAGACATGGAAATTTAATACAAAGCAGCTATTAATCATACACCATGCCAACGTTTATGTTTTTCAATACTTGTTTCTGCGGCGGCTCCTGGCAGAAGTTAACTTTCCCAGTGTGGAGTAAATGACTGCGGTTGCACCTAGGCTACTGCCAATGTTGCAGACCTCCATAGGGCTGGTTTTCATAATGAGCATCGGCTCAAATGTCAGGTCAGAGGCTAGATTCCTCTTTGCTGACATTTTCACTGTCTCCACTCTTGTAAAGGACTTATTCAGCAGATTTTGGATCATTTGATATCGGCTGCCTGTGCTTTCACTTATTTCTAAACACAGGCTTTTTTTTTTGGCAGATGCCAGCAAGTTAATTATGAGCAGTTGTCGGCCGTTTTCCTGGTTTTAGCCAAACTCGTTGCTGGGGTAAAAACCTAACTCAGCAGGCGGGTGATGATGGTTGTGGCCCCAAAAGCATCATTAAAACTCATGTTACAGAAGAGCAGATACATGGGCTGGTGCAGGCTCCTCTCCATGGTGACAAGGACCACCAGGCCAAGGTTGGACACCATGATGATAATGGTTTCAGTAAACACAATTCAGTAATACTCTGTCAAACCCAAACTATACCTTTGATTGATTTTGAAATTTTCCTGGTCTGTGATTCTGTTACACTGCACAGGATGATAGAAGCAATTTTTACACCCAACCCTAATTTTTTTTTCTCTACATCCCACATCTGTTGGATAAGACCATAACTGGACTGACGTGTAGTCTGATCCAAGCTATATCCTCTTTCGAGACTCAGTAACTTTTATTCCCGAATGGACTGTGGCTGTCCGTAAACTGCCTGATTGAGTAATGCAGTCTGAAAACCATTCAAGAGACTGTACACTGGAGGCATTGTCACTTATCTTTAACAACCTGATAAAGAACATTTATCAGGTCAAACTCTAACTGAATGTGAAAGTGTTCTTATATTTGATGTATGTCATCAAGTATAAATTTTAATTTTTAAGTAGGTTAAAAAAAAATATAATTATTTCAGGACATAAGACATAAAAAAGGGAGAATCTCTTTTAATAGCAAATTTAAGTAAGTTTAACAACTTCATTAACAAATATTTACATCTAAATCAGCAATGAGTCATTTCATTTTGTCACAGTCATTGTTTTCCTGGTAAACATGATAAAAATCTTCTGTCTAACGGTTTTGATTTGCAGTCCGTAGATTACAGCATTCATAGCAGGAGGAACCACGTGGAACAAGATGGACGCCAGCTTCCTCTCATCTGACAAGTCGGGGAAACGATGGAGGATGATGATGATAGAGCCGGACACAAACATGATGATGTACACGGCCAGGTGGGTGGCACAGGTCTGCAGCGCTTTGCTGTTCAACGCCTTGTTCTTGCTGCTCAAACACACCATGGCGATCCTCAGGTAGGTGAGCGTGACGCTGCCGAGGGAGGAGCCCAGCAGGACCACGGTGTAGCCGAGGCCATAGATGTGGTTGATCAGGACGCTTTCACAGGAGAGCTTGAACAGGGAGGCGTTGTCGCAGAACGGGTTGATAATAATCCACCTGCAGCGCGTCAGGCGGACGCTGAGGACCAGGAGGATCCCTACCATGAGTAAAGCCACCACCCAGGCCCCTGCCGACAGCTTCGCCACCATCCTGTTGGTCATGAAAGCGGCGTAACGCAGGGGGTTGCAGATGGCAACGTACCGGTCGAAGGCCATGATCATGAGCACCGTGTGGGTGGCGCTTGCGTGAAAGTGAGCACAAAAAGCCTGGATGACACAGTCTATGTAATGGATGTAGCGCTCTGTGACCGGAGTAAAAACCTGACTCAGCAGGCGGGGGATAATGGTCGTGGCCCCAAAAGCATCATTAATACTCATGTTACAGAAGAGCAGATACATGGGCTGGTGCAGGCTCCTCTCCATGGTGATCAGGACCACCAGGCCCAGGTTGGACACCATGATGAAGAGGTAGACCAGAAGGAGGAGGACGAAGGTGGGAATGGAGGACTCGGGGCTGACCTTTAACCCCTCCAGAAGCAGGATATCTGTCTGGTTGTCCATAGTTCGGAGGGTTCATATAAGCCTAGTGAGGATGAGGGAAAAAAGATAAGAATAGCATTTAGATACAAAATGTTGTTTGTAAAAATAACAGTGTTGCAAGATAATATCTGGGTATAGAAATCTACACGAACAGTGGAAGAATCAGCTGCTTAATGCAGAGAAGTGAAAAATATTTTTAATGTGCACAAATTGAGAATATCAAAATATGTTTCATAACAGACAGTAATGTACACATTAATCACACACTGAAATTTATGATTCAGTGAAGTGACTTCAAGCTGAACATAAATGTGCATCGTGCACCATGAGAAAACCAGGCTCACCGTGGTTGGTTGGACATCGCCACTGTGGAGCCTAAAATCCACCGATCTTTAATGTACAGTCAGTGAAGATTAAGAGTTCAGGCTAAAAACACGGCTCAGACATGAACACAACAGTTCACTTCTTCATGCTCATATATTAACTTGAAAACAGTTGTTTTTTTGCCATAGAAGATTCAACTGCTGTTTTCATGATTTAATTCCATTTCTTCTTTTTATTTTAATTAAATTCCAGTTTGCCTTCAAGTTAAAGTTCATTAGTTGTTTCTTTGCTTGAGTGAATTCGTGTTCAACAAAACATAGCTTATACTGCAGTTTAACACATGGCAGGAAATCAAACATTATATTTGTATTATTAATAATTACATACATATCATTCCATTTATATAATGTTTAATTTTAACCTCACATATAATCATGTTATTAATTTAAACATATCATCAAATGGGAGAACCTTGGCCCTGCGGAGATGAAAGATGTAAGACGGTCTCTGTATCTAGAATATATTTTACAGATAATGAGATGATAGAAACATTTTTTCTAAACTGTGTACAAGAGTCTTTCTCATGCTCACCTCTGCACACGAACCTCCTCCACCCAGACCTGAGGTGGGCTGACCCTTTATGAATGAAGTACCCCTGGTTCTCTTCGTCGGTTTCATCGCGTCACTCAGCTCTGAGCAGTTTGTCACCAGGCAATTGTTGCTGTCGTTCAGCCTCTGCAGCCCTTCTTCTTTTTTTTCCCTTGCGGTGGTTTTCCATTGTTAGTTGCCATTTCGATAAATTTACAATGTAGCTCTCCACATTGAAGATTTACTGCATCCAACTGGCAGATAAAGCCTTTTACTAGCCTGATGTGTACCTGATGTAACATGAAGTTTTCAAGCCTCATTTCCATTAACATGAAAATAGCACCATAATGATTTTTTTTTATTAGTCGGTCTAAATGTAAAATTGTTTTCTAAATGGCAATGTGTGGTCTAAACTTAAGAACAATGGCTAAAATAGAAGAAGCAGATACTCAAACTTCTAGACTCTATTATGGCTCAAACTCCAAACACACTGGATCCTATAATTCCCAAAATGCAACTGGATAGTGTCTGTCATAGAGTTACAAGATGGTTGCTTTTGCTTGGTTGGTATGGTTTCTTTTTTGATGGTCAGGGTGTTGTTTGTTTTGGTGTTCCCATTTCAGTTTTTTCAACAATATCCTCAGTGTTGCTGTACATAAAAACACAGGACTCCATGAATAATGGAACAATCACATATGTTCACTTTATAACCTAAAGTTTCAAATATTTCACGTTTCCATCTGAAAGATCCAAAAAGAATCCAGTCAGCTAATCAAAGCTCTCTGTTGTTGTAGTTTTTAACAAAACACAGCTTCATCGCTGAGGAATGTAACCACAGTTGACCAAAAAAATTAAACATGAACCAATCTAAGCTACTGATTATGTTTTCTGAAGTTAGATGTGCACATTACAGAACTTTTCTTAGTGATAGGATGCTTTCTTGGTGAAATGCACCTCAGGAGTCATAGTAAACTTCTTCCCATCCCCCTCCCCCGTGGCTGTAGAGTAATTTAACCTACTGGTATCAGGGCAGTTTGCTGGGCCAAATAGTTTCAACGACAGAGACAATGAGTCAGGGCCCTGAAACCGAGGCAGTTAAATTAAATTCCTCCATCA
Source organism: Istiophorus platypterus (assembly GCA_016859345.1). NCBI lineage: Eukaryota > Metazoa > Chordata > Actinopteri > Istiophoriformes > Istiophoridae > Istiophorus > Istiophorus platypterus. The sequence continues at coordinate 24,900,443 of CM029129.1, forward strand.
TTGATTTTACTGTTTACACCTGATGTCATAAACTCTTCTGTGAAGACATCTGTGGTTCATGCTGGTTCCCCGTCACACTGGTCACATTTGAACCAAATTCCCATTAAAGCTTTAAAAGACAGTGATAATTACAAGATGGGGTCATTGAGGAAGCTCCAGTTAAAGCTCAGCCGATGCTTTGATGTTTTTCTCTCTTCACGCTTCATGTATATCAGTGTTTATTCCATCTCACTTTGCTATTTAACCACACATTAACTCTCTTACACTTGTTAGAAGTGTGAAAGGTATTTCAACTATTTTCCATTATTTGTCAATTTTCTTTCACTGCCACTGATTTATGTGAGAACTGAAATAAAAAACAAGTGAAAGAAAAATCCAACTATTGTCACTCTTATACTGGGACACTTGAATGGAACTGAACCCTCATTAATATTATCAGTGACACCTTCGCTTTTTCTCCTCAAATGAATCACCGTCTGCTGTGGAGAAGGCTTGTTCATGGAGAGGAACATGACTTCAGTTATCAATGGTTTGTATAAACCAACACACACTGAAAAATCCACATAGTTTATTTATATTCATTATTCTGTTATTTATAGACATCAGATTTATCTCAGCTTGGGCTCCAGAGGGCCTGGATTAAAAAACTGGGGGCAGCCAGGGTCCAATGAAATAAAGTCTCCACTCACAATATTCAGACTGAAAGTCAGGGAGTCATAATACTAAATCAAATCCGTACAATACTGAATACCCTGTTATACCACTGAGAAAGTAGACTATACTCGATATAGATATAGTCTATGTGGTAATGTTAAAGTTAATTTCTTTAGAAAGTAATTAATAGGCACCGCATTTTAATGGGCAATAGTTATTCCTCCACCCTGCTGCATTGTGAAACAGCATTTTGAAAGAGCATTAACATGATCCGTGCAGAAAATCTATTAACCGACCTCAACTGAAGCAAAGATTATTACCTTTTTTTATTATGATTTATATTGTTTAAGTAAAAGTATTTCAATTTTGCGTAGCCCTATGATCAAACTGCATCATTTTACATCTATTTAAGCTGCTTTATTGTTGTGGAACACACTAATAATCCTCTGTCTGACCTCCTTAATTTGCAGCCCATAGATAACAGCATTGAGGGCAGGCAGAGCAACGTGTCCCAGGACAGACGCCACCTTCCTGTGGTCTGACAGCTGAGGGAAACGATGGAGGATGACGATGACGAAGCCCGACACCAGGAGGAGGATGTACACGGCCAGGTGGGTGGCGCAGGTCTGCAGCGCTTTGCTGTTCAACGCCTTGTTCTTGCTGCTCAAACACACCACGGCGATCCTCAGGTAGGTGAGCGTGACGCTGCCGAGGGAGGAGCCCAGCAGGACCACGGTGTAGCCGAGGCCGTAGATGTGGTTGATCAGGACGCTTTCACAGGAGAGCTTGAACAAGGAGGCGTTGTCGCAGAACAGGTTGAGGACAACCGACCTGCAGCGCAACAGGCGGATGCTGAGGCCCACGAGGATCGCCACCATGAGTAAAGCCACCGCCCAGGCCCCCACCGACAGCTTCGCCACCATCCTGTTGGTCATGACGGCGGCGTAACGCAGGGGGTTGCAGATGGCAACGTACCGGTCGAAGGCCATGATCATGAGCACCGTGTGGGAGGCGCTTGCATGGAGATGAACACAGAAGGCCTGAATGGCACAGTCAATGTAGCTGATGTAGCGCTCTGAGTTGGTTAATAGAAGATCTCTGAGCACATGAGGAACAATTATTGTGGCCCCAAAAGCATCATTAATACTCATGTTACAGAGGAGCAGATACATGGGCTGGTGCAGGCTCCTCTCAATGGTGATCAGGACCACCAGGCCCAGGTTGGACACCATGATGAAGATGTAGACCAGGAGGAGGAGGACAAACGCAGGGATAAAGGACTGGGGGGTGACCTTTAACTCCTGCAGGACTAGCATATCCACAGTGAAGGTCCGGTTCTCCATAATTCGTCTGTTAAATAACAATGAAGCCTTCTGTAAAGATGAGAACTGCACTGGCCAGTGTTACACAGTTGTAGTCACAAGAAGCAACAAGATTTCCTGGTGAATCTTTTGATAAATAACCTTAATAAAGTTATCAAGATATATCAGAGTTTTCCATTTCACAACAACGACACGTTCTAATTTCACACAGGATTGTCGATACAAATTTGTTACAGGAGTAATTCAGATATTCAGTGTTTCTTCACTTAAAATTACCTTTTAGAGAATTAAAATCAATCCAAAAAACAGTGTTATTGTCATCCTCTTATTGTTATGAACACTTTTCACTTGAAGTTACATGTGCTGAATTTACATGTCACAATTTTCCTGCAGATTAACCAGAGTAACAGGGACACTGTCCCTGTAAAGACCCATAGGTTTTGAACGCAGTTCACCTCCAGTGCATCAGAGCGAAGGCAGTCATTTCAGAGACAGATACAAAACACAGAGTAAAACTAAAACCATCTATGTTTTGTGTGAACCGACCTTTTAAGAAAGCTTGAAGCTCAATAGGGTTTATACATTCCTGGTAGTTTTTGGTGACGTTTGGCAGAGACACACAACAATGCAGCTGCTGAGGGAGTTTTCTTTTTGTGAGTCTCTGTCAGTGTTACCCCTGCCACAGAAACCACCCTCTACCCCGGACCACAGCTGAAACAGCAGGGGCTTTTATCCGACGCATCCGTCGCCATCAGCTGCAGCGTCACATGCTGACAGTTGCCTGGTAACCGTTGACCTGAGACGCTGCAGTGCCCGGCATCTTCATCATCATCTTGCAGATTAATTCAGAATAGTGGCAGAAAGAGTAAGCAATTGATATCATGAATATGATTATACACACTGTAAAAGCAACTTCATATTTCTGTGGGTTGCTTATCTATGTTATTGACCAACTAATATTATATAGTGCTGAATTATTTGGTGCTGATCACTGTTTTTTTTTTTTTTCATCTAAGACTCACTTGCACTTCATCCCCAAAGACTCCACATCCATCTATTTCTTGATGGGGGGGGGGGGGTCACATTGACATTTTTCCACCATTTATGTTTTTTGGCAGATGGAACACTGGTTTAAAAAATAAAAACAAACACTAATTTTTGTGCAGGTGGCCAAATAGGAATGAGGCAGAAATGCGAATGCAGCTAGACCACACGGATGATCTGGATGTGAAGGAGATCAACTACTAGTGTAGAGAGTAACTGCTAAGTGGAGACTGCTGGGTAGGCCGGTGAATGGGTCAGTTTACACACTGGAAATGTGGTGGTGGCAGCTGGTGGACAGGTGACAAGTCTGAAGGGGCAGGAGATGATGCATGATCTACCCATCAGAGGAGGTGTAGACAGATAGGGGAGGGGAAGATGGGTGAGACAGAGGAGCAGGGTGCTGCAACCATAGTGAAAAGGAAAAATGGCTCCTTATCAAGGACCAGGTGTTAAATATTTAGCGCAAGTTCATCCTCATATGGCAACAAGTTCTTCAAATTAATTGACATAGTATGTTGGTAAGGTTTGGTTTAGGTACACAAACGACTTGTTAGTGTTATGGAAAGATCATGGTTTCAGTTCAAATTACTACTTTGTTCTGGTTCGTCGACCTTTGTTGTCACGGTTACGTTCATAGCCACTTGGTTAAGGTAATCTCCCATGTCTGAAAGGGGCTTAAGCCAGTTTCCCCTACTGAGCAGCCTACATGTCATTAAGCAAGTTTTTCTTTTCAATTTGCGATCTGCAGCTGCAAATGACATAACGTTATTTACAAACATGTGAATTCCAGATTCCCTGTTCGTTGGTGTTTTAAAGTGAAGAAAGAAGAAATATGAAGTCTGTGCTCTGGAAATTATTTTTTACATGATGTTTCTCATGTCATTGAAATAGAAAGCAGTCACTAAGCTTAGCAATCTATTATTAGTAATCTAATGAATATTAATGCTCATTATGATTCATGTTCACCTAAACAGATCTCCTACTGAACAACATCAATGACATAGATTAATGATACAAATGAGCTGTTAAAACTTGAGCGAGAAAGTTAGGAATACTGAAGAACATCTTCATTTAATAGAATCAACCAAAAGCAAAATTCAGAAGTTCTTAAAATTTTAAAAACCTATTCATAAAGCCTGTTATAATGAATTCGCACCAATATTTACAACTTGAGTTTCGTTTCAACATGATCCCTGAAGAAATTGATTAATAGAGTCTCCTCACTAAAGTTAACATTATCACTGTGCAATGTGCAAAAGATTACAGATTATTTTCTGACCAAACTGAGTTTCACATTCATTTAAGCTGCGTTATTTTTGTGGAACACACTAATAATCCTCTGTCTGACCTCCTTAATTTGCAGCCCATATATAACAGCATTGAGGGCAGGCAGAGCAACGTGTCCCAGGACAGATGCAGCCTTACTGTGGTCTGACAGCTGAGGGAAACAATGGAGGATGACAATGACGAAGCCGTGGAATCTTCTGGCCTTGGTTACTAAACTTATCATGATCATGGTTCGCTGGACTCATCTGCTATTGGCTTGGATGATGAGTGTGTCACCAGCACTACATCATTGTCAAGAAAAGAGAAAAGAGAATGCAGTGTTGCAGACTTTTACGCTCCTCATACAAGATAGTTTTGAGAAATAAACAGGGTTTTTACATCTCTTGTTGGATAAATCACCTCTTCTAGCATATTATGCCAACAAGTATCTGTAATTATGTGTAATTGCAAAAAACAATAATAATTTGGAGATCCTGTTAACAGAGAGAACTGAGAGAGAACTAAGCCTGTATTCATAGAGCTGGACTTACAGTGTGTTCAGACCCCTTCCGTTTTTTTGTTATGTTGTGGCCTTATGCTAAAATCAAAAAAAGGATAAGGCAAGAGTGGAGACCAAAGACCTGATGGTCATTCTGGCTACGTTCCAGAGATCCTCAGTGAAGATGGGAGAAACTTCCAGAGGAACAACCATCACTGCAGCACTCCACCGGTCTGGGCTTTAGGAAGCTTCTCCTCAGTTTGTAACAATGTATCTGAAGGATTCTCAGACTGTGAGAAACAAGACATCTGGAGGAAGCCATACATGAGGCTTAAATCTGGTTGTTCTTCTGGAGGTTTCTACCATCTCTACACAGAATTGTTGGAAATCAGCCAGAGTGACCATCAAGTTGTTTATCACCATCCTTACCGAGGCTCTTCACCACCCCATGCACCGTTTTATCCAGGTGGTTGTAGGAAGAGTTGTTCCAAACTTCTTCCATTGAATAACTATGGAGACAACAGTGCTCCTGGGAACCATTTAATGTAGCAGAATTTTTTGTGTCCTTCCACAGATCTCTGCCTCAACGATCCTGTCTGAGCTCTGCAGGCATATTCTTGACCTTGTGGTTTCTGCTCTGTTGTGCATCGTCAGCTGTGAGGCCTTCTATATACAAAGGTTTGTGACTTTCAAATGTCCAATCTCTCCAATTTACAACAGGTGGACTCCAGTCAAGGTGTAGAAACATGTCAGAGATGAACAAGAGAAATGGGAGCCACATGGACTAAATTTGAAGTGTTGTAGCAAAGAGTCTGAATACCTATGTCAAAGTGATACAACTTCAATTTTTAAAAATTTGTTTTTTTTTCTAGCATAAGACTGCAACATTACAAAATGTGAAAAAAGTGAAGGTCATTAACTTTATTGATAATAAAACCTATGAAAAGTAAGGATGAAGAAAACCTGAAACATTTAGAAAAACAACAAGGACAATCACATTTCTTCCAAGTTATGTTTTTAAAATAAATCAATTAATTTTTGTTTACATTATAACAATGGCAAAACCTTTCTGGACTGTAAAAGTTTTGAAAGGAATTTCCGTATCTCTTTGGACTGAACCCCATAAATAATTGGGTTGAGGCTGCCAGGGATGATATGAAACAAAATTGCAGACAGTTTTCTGTAGTCTGAGTACTGAGGGAAGCGATGGAGGATGATGATGAGCGTTCCGCTTAACAACATAATTAGATATACAAAGAGATGAGTGCTGCAGGTCTTCAGGGCTTTACTGTTCAGAGACTTGTTCTTACTGGTCAGACAGACTACTGTAATCTTAGTATAGGTGAGAACGATGCTGCCTATTGAAGCTGTGAACAGGACCACAGTGAACGTGAGGCCATAGACATTATTAATAAAGACATTCTCACAGGAGAGTTTAAACAATGAGGCATTGTCACAGAAGGGGTTTGTGATGAGAGTCCTGCATCGGTTGAGTCGTATGGTCAGACCCAGCAGAATCCCGACCAAAACGAAGGCCACTCCCCAGGCAGACACTGTCAGCTTGATCACCATTTTGTTGGTCATTATGGCAGCGTAGTGCAGGGGGCTGCAGATGGCCACGTATCTGTCGAAGGCCATAATCATCAGCACTGTGTGTGACGTGGTGCCGAACATGTGTGTGGTGAAAGCCTGGACCACACACTCATAGTAACCGATGAGGCGTTCAGAGGGAGGACGCAACATGTCTATGAGCAAACGGGGCACCATGATCGAGTTTCCAACAATGTCGTTGACTGGCAGGTTGCAAAAAAGGAGGTACATTGGCTGGTGAAGGCTTTTGTCAATGAAAACCAGGACTACAATGCCTACATTGACTAGTATGATAAGCAGGTAGGAGAGAAAGAAAAAGAAAAAGACAGGGTACATGGAAACCTCTGTGACTTTTAATCCCTCCAGCTGCAGTGTAAAGCTGTTGAATGTGTAATTTTCCATCAACCTGAAACAAAAGAAACAAAAGGTTTGATGCTCATTGGTCACCTGTGTAAGATAGTTCAACTACAGAAGATAGTTCATGAAAAAAAATTCAAAGTTATTAAAAACTGAAGATAATTTGTTGCCAGTCTAAAAAAGTTAGACAATATTTGAAACAGTTCAGTAATTAAATAATTAAGAATTTAAATATTACCTTTTGTTGCTCTTGCTGTGCATGCATTTGACAAATACCCACCAGCCAAACATCTGCCACAAAACCACAACCTGAGTCTCAATTTTTATAAAGAGATGTAGTCACCTGGGGAGTTAATGTGTGATGTAACACAAGTCATCAACGTGGTGGCCATTGAGACTATCAACAGAGAAAGTTAAGCAACACTGTTTCACTAACTGAAGAAGTTTGGCACTGATCCTAGTTAGCTCGGAATTGCTTAGAGTTTGAAGAAAAATTATTACCTGGGCAGCGTTCCCTTTTCCAAAATCCAAACTGGTTTGGCACACCTATTACCTGAGTCATCCCATGCTTGTGATGAAGAGGTGCTAGAAGTCCATAGAACTGTACACCACCAAAACCTAGCCAAATAGCAGGCAAGTGGTTTTGCTGACCACTAATTACTGGGTTGGCAGTTTGATCCCAGCTCCTCATGTCCACATTGTTAAAGTCTCCCTGAGTAGGACATTGAATCCCAAATTGCTCCCTTTGGTCAGGTCAGTGCCTTGCATTGGGCCTTGTTAACACTGGTGTCGCTTTAAACGGAGCTACTCTCTTTCTCTGAAGTTCCAGTTGTGGTACATGCACCTTACTGCACTATCATCCCTTCTTCCTTTTCTTGAAAGGCAGCTTCATGCTCTCCATCAGAGAAAGTAGAGCTTCCTAGCCCCTGCATTTCAGCTATCTTCAGTCAACCTAACTCCTGCGTCTCTGTACTATGATTTTATTCAAGCCAACCAGTTGTTTCATCTCGTTCCTAAACAACCCAGTTCCCCTGTTCTTCAGCCACTGGGTCTTTGCTACATGATTTTCTCCAATGCCTGCATCCACCTTCCTGAGTCTGCTTGGCCTAAGCTTGCCTCACCTGAATCTTTCTTTGAGTCTCTTCTCACTATTTCTGAGTCTTTTCTTGGGCCTGGTACTCAGAGATTTCTATGAATCTGAATGTCTTGAGCATGAGTCTTATCGTTCTGTGCCTGGGCCAAAGCACAGCTCCTTTGTAATCAATCTTTGGCTTTTATCTCCTGTGCCTTTGTTGGAGTCTGTTTCTCATCCTCAGCCTAAGTCAGTTTATAAACCTCTACCTATTCCTGTCTTTTAAAGGTCTCTGCTAGGCCCTGATACTCTTTTGGCCTCCATGGTCCTATGGTCCTGAAGCATACCACTTTTCTGAGCCCAGTCCTTCTGCTTTGAATCTCACCTTGTCCAGATGACTGCTTGTTTTTGGGCCCCATGCTGGGTTGTTCTTCTGCAGACATCTGACTTTTGGGGAAAGGAGGCTGTCAGCAAAGCCACTTAACTGAAAGACCATAAATCATTTTACTCACCCTACATCCTAAAGATTTGTGACCCATCCTGAATCTTTGGTCCTGGAATTAATATGGAAGACTATGCTGATTCCAAAGCAGCCATTGGATTCTTTGATATCCTTAATTGCCAATGCTCAAAATTTCCTATGTTTTACCATTCAGGGAGGACGGCTGTCATTTGGCTGTTTATTTGCTCGTAGTAATGTTTCAGTCTTTGATCTGCGCAAGTGCTGCGAGGTTACAGTAATACTTGAAGAGTGTGGTGATGGTGATGGATGAAAGGATGCTACAGTCATTTGTCTGAGGAAGTGTCTGTCTTGAAGAGTCAGTGGCCAGATCAAGCTTTTCCCCAAGTGCAGGGTTGAGCCTAGGGGTGAATTTGCCAGTTAGAGGACTGTAGATGAGTATTACCTCAATCTTTTTTGTTTTTTATCTGGGAAAGAGAATGATTTAGAGGTCTAGGGTTGAAGGTGATTAAATAATTAAAGGTTTGGCTACTGGCTTTAAAATGACGGTTTTGTGGTAATGAGCCATCCTACAAATCAGCCAGAAAATCACCTTGGTTTAGATCAAAGATCAAAAACATACAAAAGGATGTTTACAAAGCTACATTTGGTTGGTGCTAGCCCCTCCAACATGAGTCATGTGATGACCTCACTATTTCATCATCAGTGTCCTTGTTTGTTTTGCTGTTGTTACAGTTACAATTGGGTAATTAGTATCATGGGGCAGAGGGAACTCTGCAGCAAAGTCTCAGCTCACCTGACCTCCCTCCTCAACATCATCTGGTAACAGTTGGCTCATACACTTTGAGTCACCCAAGAGGGTTTTAGGCCTTCAAACAACATTAACACTCTAAAGATCAAACAACTTCCATATCATGAGTTTCCCTAAAACTTTGTCTGTGCAAGCCAAAGTTTTATGATTTTAAACATCAACAAATGAGAAGATAGTTTGTAGTTTCACACTTGTGCGAGGGTTGCCATTTGGTACATGTTTTCATAAAGTTTTTCATTATGCATTCTTGCTCCCTGCCTGTTACCTACTATACAGGATGACCTTTTGCACAAGCTGTAACTCCAAGAAGGAATAAGTGGGTACTTAAGTAACAATTAAAGTTCTGTTTAATCAAAAACAACACATCGACTGAATTATGGAAAACCTGGAGCCAGGAACAGTGGGACATTTTATACAACAGACCATGTCACTTCCAAGTATAATTAATGCAACTCAAAGCCCAGATTTAGTGTGATTAATTTTTAAACTGTTAAAGTCCACACCACCTTGTGCATGTGTGTGTGCTGTGGTTCTTGTATATCTGTGTTATTACTGGGCTGTAATGAGGGTCCTGGAGGCCTCAGAGCTCCCAGGAGTCTCAGTGACCAGCAGGTTAATAGAATTAAGAGCTGCAGTGAGGCGTTCAGGGGGTGACGGACAGAGAGCCGCTCAAGGTCTCGGAAGAAACTGCAGGCTGCGGATGGACCTTCACACTTTTTTTTTGACATGCATGTGCATCTCTGTGTATTTGTGACATGTGACACTTACACACTTATTGTAGTACACTGATTTATTTTAGGTGTTTCTGACACAAATGCAAATCTGTATCACTCATACCAAAGTGCATATGTCAGCAAATGCCCTTGTTTTTTTGTCTCTGTGTGCCAAGAATATTTTTAGCCTAGCTTAACAGTGCTACTAGAAGCAGGGGGAAACTTGTGTTTCCAGTAGTTGTGCAAGACTGACTTGTGCCTGGCTCTTTTTTCATGTTTGATGCAGTATAGGCCAGTTTTTCAGCAGCCAGGGGTTCATCATGCATCGTAAGTTAACCATGTCCCTGCAGATCCCAGGAGCTTTCACCACCGAGTCTGAACCTCTGAGCTCTGATAAACATCTATTACCGGGCCTGTCTCTTTGCTCCCAGAGGGCTAATTACCATCAGAAACTGTTGAAGTGTTTTGTTGGGGAGCAGCTCACAACGGACCTCATTAATAATTGCCTTTGTTTCATCCACAAGAACCCTCATTACTGGCTGCTGTGGTAACTGGAACTGCCATTGGAGGGCAGAACAGTCCCCTGAGCTCCCATCATTCAACACCTGAAACAAACTTTGGGTTTCTAACCACAAACAAACACAGTGAGCCCCTTCAGGTAATGTGCAAATTAAACACAGAGAGGTTACAATACGTTCCTTTCACAAGTAACTTTTATTGTGTGTACTCTTCAGCAGTGTGTGAAATAAAGACCCCACGCCTGAGCCTGTTGAAAAAAAAATATTTCTGGGGGGGTGGGAGTCTAAGAAATTTAATAAATATTTTTCTGTTCACATTTGCATGTTGAAATGCTGAAGAGTGAGCACCACAATGTATGTCATGCCAGTACTGCAGCCACGGGGATCTAACACCAGCATTGCTGGTAGTGACAACTACTGAGTATTAATACGATAATGTACTGACTACTGAGTACTGATGTAATACTGAGGTAATGACTACTGAGTACTGATGTAATAATGTAGTAATGACTACTGAGTACTGATGTAATACTGTAGTAATGACTATTGAGTACTGATGTACTACTGTAGTAATGACTACTGAGTACTGACGTATTCCTGTGGTAATGACTACTGAGTACTGACGTATTTCTGTAGTAATGACTACTGACTACTGATGTAATAATGTAGTAATGACTACTGACTACTGGCGTAATAATGTAGTAATGACTACTGAGAACTGATTTAATACTGTAGCAATGACTACTTAGTACTGATGTAATACTGTAGTAATGACTACTGAGTACTGACGTATTACTGTAGTAATGACTACTGAGTACTGACGTGCTACTGTAGTAATGACTACTGAGTCCTTGTTGGGTGGAACGTCAACATGCTGCAGGCATTGCGGTTCAAGTGATGGTCTTGAGTTTTGACTCAGCAGATTTCATCCAGATGTGTCAGCCGATGTGACTAAATGTGTTCAGCTGGTTAAATACCTCCAGTTTGTGTTCTGTGCTTTGAAACTCTATGAAGCTGTGGAAAGTGTAAACGGCAGGAAAAAAAACTCCATGCTGAACATCCTGTATGTTTTGGTGGAAATAAACAGAAACACACACACATCTACTCTGAAAGAAACACAGTAATTACTCTGCACCTTCTGTGTATCATTATGGAATTAAAAGAGGAATCACTGCAGCTTTTGTCATCTTTACAGCTGGAAACAACACGAGACTGCAAATGTGAGTCGAGGAAAATCAGGAGGATTTGAAATAAACATCCAGTTGCTTTGTAATTAGATTGTCCTTTGGAATTAGTCTAGTTTCTATCCTTCTTTCTGTTTCGCAAAATGTCTCAAACAGTCTGTGGTGATGTGATCTGATTTGGGTTTTCACACCTCTGAGATGGGTTTTCTTTTTTTTGTTTGTTTTTTAGCCAGACCCCTTTCACTACACACTCCAATTTATTACATTACATTTATACAATTGTGTCTAATGCTGTCTGATCCCGCAGTCCTGCAGTAAATCCCTCTAATGCTCAGTGTGTGTTGAATATGTTTCAGAGACGTGTTGACTTAAATGTGAGGACACTGTGGAGGATGTGATTTAATCTTTACCATCGTGCTGAATTTAGGAAAATTTTAATATGTGTTTTTAAATTTAAAATCTGCAACTGAAAAGTAACAAGTAGCAAGAGATGTTGGATAAATGTTGTGCAGTAAAAGGGGCAATAAGAAATATAAATTTGAAATGTTGTGGAGGAAATGTGTAAAGTAGCTTGAAATACTCAAGTTAAGTACAAGTGCTTCAAAACTGTACTTAAGCCCAATACTCCAGTAAATGTAATTAGCTACTTTCCACCACCTGGTCATCGGTTATTTCCCAGATACAGACTAACATGTCACAGGTGATCGAAACTGATGTGGTTCTCCAGCAGATTAAAGAACATTGGATTTGACATTGGCGCTACCTGCTGGCCACGTGGCTGCTCCGTCAGCTCAGCGTCCTGAACGGCATCACCAACACTTTGATTGGCTCAGAGTTTGAACCACCAGTTTACCACGGCTCTATGTGAAGTTCCAGCCTTTACAGCTTCTTTCTAGTTTTCGGCCATTTAACCTTCAGTTTACTGCAGAGAATGACAGGGAACATTAGCTCAGAGAGGAAACAGTCTCATTGATGCTTTTTTTAATGTTTGGTCTCTAGAGGTTGGAAAAAAACTGTTGTGTTCACAGAAGCAGCAGCAGATTTTCTGCTGAAAACAAAGATTTTTCACTCGAGTTTCTCCCTTTTTTGAAGTTTTTCTGTTGTATATTTAGATAAACACAGCTTGTCCGTTGTTTGCCTCGAAAATGTGAATCAACTGAACAAAGAGCTGAATGCATGCCTCAGAGTTGGATGTTGAAATGTGATCCAAAGTTCAACGTTCTTGAAACAAGTTCAAAAAAACTTCATCAGTCAGAGGGATGTTTGTTTGTCTTCAGAGTCATTTATCCAACAAATTCATTAGAAATATAAATGAGTCTGTTCCCGGTCACCTGGTTACATCATAAGTGAACAGGATGGGACTGATTGTCTGAAAATAATAAAAACTGATAAAACTTCACATTTATGTTCTGTTCATGACTAAAGACTGGTTGATTCTTTTTTTACAGTGCATTAACTGTAAATGTGAACCATGACTAAATTATTGTTTTTCTGGTGATGCAGAACCTCTTCAGGCCTGAGGACTCTCCACTACGCGGTGGGACAGCCTGAAAGGAGAAACTCAGGGCAAACAGAAAACCCACAGGCCCTCTGCATCACATTCAACTCACTGCTTCTTCTCCAACTGGATTTTAGCATCAAAGGTGCATGGGGAAGGTGGTGGGACGCCCCAGCCCTCCGACTGAAACCACATCTATCAGCTACATAACATGATATGAAACCGAAAAAAAGCTAAAAGGAGAATGAAAACTGTTAAAACTTGACAACGCACAACCAAATGTGGATAAGAAGAAGGAATGAAGAAACCATCATTAATACAATAGTGACACAATCTGACACAACAGACAGGAAGCTGAGTGAACCAGGAGGCAAACAAACAGCGGCCGACGACATTTCATCTTCAGCCACGGCGACGCTACAGAAATCTAATGATATCATCGGCCCCGGTTTCCAAGGCTCTGGTGGAATTCCGAAGACCCTCCAAGGGTCAAAGGTCATCGGAGAAATGACAGATTCTATAACAACACAGAGAATTAGACTCTGGTTGAGAAGCAAGAGTAAAGTCTTAAAACCTATGGAAACCTTCGTCTGATCCTATAAATCCGTCTCAACGGGACTGAGACTGTGTCCTTGTATTTTACCTTGTTACAACATAAAAAGTCAAATTTCTATCATTTAAACATTAACTTTTCTTTTCACTTTCTGTTTATCTCGGCTCCATCTGGTGCTTTGTGCTTGTTTTATGTCTTGTATTTATGTTGTTTTACATGTAAATGTCTCTTACTAAGAAAAAATAGAATCTAAACAGATGAAAAGTTTTGTTAGAACAAATCATTCATGGTTCATGGAGTAGCAGCGGAGGGGTCCCAGCCCGGACCGAGGGGTCCCAGCCCGGACCGGACTGTGACGCTGGGATTCGGCCGGTGTAGGTGCCGCACGGCTCCCGTCCTGATGAGACAGGCGAGTGGCTGCGTGAGGCGAACGTTGCAGCTTGAACAGTACTCAGGCCTGTGGAGGCGGATTTATTTGGCCCCAGGCTTGTGAAACCCGTTTTTCTCCTGTTTCCAGGCTGTAGGACCAAAACCTTCCTGCAGCTCACGCTCTTCCTCTTCCTTCCCTCTCCTTCTTGTTTTCATTTTTTTCCAGACTTCGGCGCCGGAGTCATATTCCAGCTCCCCCGCCCTCTTTCCTCGGAGCTCGCCTCGATGCGCTGGATCTTCCCGGTAAATCACCACCAGAGAAAGTCCGAACCGCTGGAAAGTGAGAGGAAGCGGAAAAGCTGCTCTGCCGCCGCTGTCACAGTGAGTCTGACTGGGTCGTTCCTGTCTTTGCTCTCGTTTCGGGCTTTTTCTTTATTTTCTTTTTACCTTTGAGACTCTGCTGCTTCAGTAGGAAACTTAGAGGAAACGCTGGGTGACCGACTCTCCCGCTTAGGAACATGCTGACAGACCTGCTGCTCTGATCATGAGTGAAAGTGCAGCCGTGCTGATGTTTGCAGGAATATTCACCGAGCGCTCGACTAAATCGCAGTTTTGATGTAATTGTGCTTCACTGGGTTGTTTCCACTATTCAGTCAAGTCGCCGCATTCTAGAGAAAAAGACTGTATTGTGAAAAAAGCTTAAATGTTCTACAATAAGTTTTTAAGTTACCATTTTGTGCTTTAATGTTTGGACAAGTAAGAAAATCACGTAATCCCAGACCATCAGTCTCTTTATGACTAAAACAAAACCGGACCATTGAGCTCCCTTCAAAGCAGCTCTCAATCAGTGCATCATCATCATCATCATCATCATCATCACATGGAGCTATGACCTCTTCCGAGCTAAAATAAAACCGGCTTCGGTCTGCGGACCGACGTCCCCGACCGATCGACGTCCCCGGCCCGGACTCTGCCTCCATCCCACGGACACGCAGCGTCGGGTTTATGGCATTTGGGGACCGAGTGACTTCAACCCGGGAAGGCGAAAGGTCACCGGGAGAAATCAGCCCGAGTTGTTGTTAATAACATTAATACACCACAACTGTCACTGTTAATATTATCATTATAATAACCTGAGTCTGGTTCGGTCAGAGGTTTCTTCCTGTTATATGGAGCTTTTCTCTAAATTGAAGGGATAACCAAAGTGATCTGGATGAATCCTCCAGGAAGCAGAACTGGCCAAACAGCATGGCTAAAAAACAAGCTCTGTGTAAACTATCAGGCCCAGTGTGAGAAATAAGCCCGACCCTCCCTCCTACAAACATTTTTCACATGCATACGTAAGAGGGATGAGGATGTGTGGTGTCATATCTGAGGGATCTTGGGTGCTCTGAGCCATGAGCTGGAGCTTTTTCAGTTTAGACCCAGAGCAGATAAAAACAACCAAGGAGATGGCTTTTAACTTTCTAGACATCCCTGTGCTGCTTCATTTCTGCTCCTCTGAGGCTGCTCTCTCTGTCTTTCTTCCTCTTTCTTTCTTTTTATTTTCCAGGGTTTTTTTCTACCATTTTTCCATGCCCCCATTATTTCTGTGGTCTGACTAAATGGTAGAGTCCAAATTCAGAAATGCCAGTGTCAGAATACACTGAATGATATGAGGAAAAAAGAGCAACATAACTTTAACTTGTTTGATACTGGAATAAATAAATGAGATACAATGATTTATTCGGGTTTGATACTGGGTCTGTGATTTTTAGCCACGTTAGCAGCTAAAAATATCAATATCAAGGTCAACGCCTGTTTGTTCCAGACTGAATAATATCGACAAGCGTTGAAATGTGATTGCTGAATTGTGATGATGTTCAGGCATTCAGGGTCCCCTCGGGATGAACTGTGACAACCATCATCAGGTCGACATTTTAATTTGTCCAAC
Organism: Istiophorus platypterus; assembly: GCA_016859345.1. Classification (NCBI taxonomy): domain Eukaryota; kingdom Metazoa; phylum Chordata; class Actinopteri; order Istiophoriformes; family Istiophoridae; genus Istiophorus; species Istiophorus platypterus. The sequence continues at coordinate 24,916,286 of CM029129.1, forward strand.
ACTGGTTTATTATCACACACTTGCAAAACTCAGAAATGTTTGTGAAACTGCAGTGGTTTTCTTTCTGGCTTTCATCCAGACCTCAGCTTTCACCCTTCTTATCTCCCTCAGCCTCTCTCTCTTTGTTTGAACACACAGCGTATGCACATACGTCCTTTATGAGCTCAGCGATTCTAGAAAAACTGCAGCCGTGTTTGTACAGAACGACGGCGGCGTGTGTATGTGTGTGTGTGTGTGTGTGTGTGTGTGTGTGTGTGGGCTGTGTTCGGGTTCACGCTATTAAAGTTGCTGTGCAGCGACAGCAGGAGCTGAACGGCCATGTTTCGTTCTTCGGTGGTGTTTGTGCTGGATTTCACCAAAGATTAGATATAAGCGTACGTTTAACCTGTGACACACAGTGTGTGTGTTTGTTTGTTTTACAGGCTTCGCCCGACTCTTCAGTCTCTTTGTGCTAGAAACTAAGCCATGGGGGCCAAGGACCTCAACATGAACTCCGACCCCACGGGGTCACGACCTCCTCCCCGGTGCCAGAGTCCTTTCAACAGCATCAAGGTTTGTCTCTGCTTCACATCCAGAGTTTTGCTGCTTGATTCACTTTGATTCAGGAGCTACTGCTGTTTTTTCTTTTTTTGTGTCTTTTTTTTACCCCCTCCCTCCACTCAAAATGTGTGTTTGACCCTCACTGAGCAGAATAATGCATGTGCAGCGTTTTCACATTCACCTGCTGAACGTCTATTCAGAAGACTTTTCAAAAGTAAACTACCCTGTAAAATACAAGGCCAGAAATTCCCCATGAATTGGGCAGTAATTAACCCAAAACATTTAAAAAATGATGAAAACAGTTAGACAGAAAGAAGTTACAGTGAATTACTAAGATTTTTATGATGGAATTACTTCATCATTTAAGCTCTTCTTCTGAAACTGATGCCGATTGTTCAAATTCTCTAATATAGACCAATACTTACTGTCCAGTTTAATGTCGGGCTGTTAGTTTTAACTAGGCCTAAAGTAGATGAAGTTCAGATATTCTCTGATTCCTGTGAGTTGATGAATTAGGTATTTATTACTCGTGTCTGATGTGACGTAAGTAGAGTTGTGTGGTTTTAATAAAAAAACACAACTTTACAGGGGACAAATTTTACACACAAGTGAGGGCAGAGACTGAAATCGGGGCCAAAGAGGAAGAGCTACGATAACTCGGTAACTCTGATGACCTTGTTGACCGAATCCGCCGGTATCTCTCTTTATCGTCCCGTCTGGAGAAGAGCGACATTGTGACTGGAGTCTGTTCTTTTTCCACAACATCCGTCCCCACGTCGGCCCTGTGTGAGACAGACCACTTTCCCGGGGCTACACTGTTGCTCTGGATCTGCTGGGAGAAGCGGGAATAAGAGTAAAGGGCCCCGGGTGTCGGGAGTCGATCCACCCGATGGCGGCCGGAGCCCTGGGGGGGGCCGAGGACTCGCTGACCTCTCAGAACCCGAGTCCAGCCTCAGTGGAGGATGTGAAGTTCTCAGTGGAGAACCTCACATCCTGGAGTCCATCCTGTGATTGTTCTGTGATCATGTTCATCACATGTAAACAATTCCTCTCCACAGAACTGTTCGGAGCAGAACTCTGACATGTCGCACGCTTTTACTGTTTCACACCCCTTGATTGCTTCCTGTTGTTGTTGTTGTTGTTTTTTTATTGCATTGCACTCAGATTACTTTATTTTGAGTCCTTGCTTGCTAACCCGATCAACCCCGGAGACGTTCTGGACCCCACGGCCACATCGGCTGTCCCGACTCACCCTGCCCCCACTCTTTCTTCCCACCTTCTTTCCTGACCTTCCTCCTCCGTCCTCCTCCTCCTCCTCCTCTCTCCGCAGTTCTTCGTGTTTTGCCACAGCTTGCTGCAGCTGGCACAGCTGCTGGTGTCGGGCTACATGAAGAGCTCCATCTCCACCATCGAGAAACGCTATGGCCTCTCCAGCCAGAAGTCAGGGCTCCTGGCTGCCTTCAACGAGGTCAGTGCGGAGACGCTCTCTCTGATCCTGTTGGGTGTTGAGTCCTTTTTTCGCCTTCAGCTCCTCAGTTGTGCGGATGATGCTCTGTGTTTCCCTCCACATTGTTCATAGTCTAATGTAAAGCATTTTAACGGCACAGCCACCAGAATAAACTGGCAGAGCTGAGACAGCCAATGTTGGTCTGTGTGGTTCATTCTGTCCATGATTCCTCAAAAGAGAAGCAGTGAGAGACAATAATAACTTTTTCCTCAGTGTGATTCTCTTTAAATTTTCTGTCAAAATGAAAAATGCATGTGTTTGTGTGTGTGTGTGTGTGTGTGTATGTGTTTGTGTGTGTGCATGTGTGTGTTTGTGTGTGTGTGTGTGTGTGTGTGTGTGTGTGTGTTTGTGTGTGCGGCTGTGTGTGTGAGTGTGTGTGTGTGTGTGTGTGTGTGTGTGTGTGTGTGTGTGTGTGTGTGTGTGTGTGTGTGTGTGTGTGTTTGTGGCGTGGCTGCGTGTGTGTCCAGGTGGGGAACACGGTCCTCATCATCTTTGTGAGTTTCTTTGGGAGCCGTGTCCACCGTCCGCGGTTCATCGGCGGTGGAGCTCTGCTGGCCTGTCTCGCCTCGCTGCTGATGGCGCTGCCGCACTTCGTGAATGGGTCGTACGAATACACGGACCGCATTGGCTGTGAGACCACACACACACACACACACACGTGGTAATGATCTTTCGCGTTGGTGGGGGGGCACTTTAACCAACAGACTCACCCTCCCCTCTGTTTTTCACAACAGCCTCCGGCAATAACAGCTCAGGCCTCTGCCAATCGGGAAGCCCCTTCACCGCTTCGTCCACCAATCGGAGCTGCAGCCAGCAGGAGAGCCCCGCCCAGCAGGGGGTGTACCCTCTGCTGCTGATGGGTCAGCTGCTGCTGGGTATTGGAGCTGTTCCCATCCAGCCCTTCGGCATCTCCTACATCGATGACTACGCCAGCAAGAGGAACTCGCCACTCTACCTGGGTACAGGAGGCAGCCAGCAGTGTTGTCATCACTGACCTGTGTGTGTGTGTGTGTGAAAAATCAATCTCTACCAGGGTTCTAAACAGAAAATTTCCAAATCGATGGCAACGATATCTGTGCCAGAATTAGTCTTGGTCTCATCGTTGAAACCCCCAAGCTTCACCACCTCAATCGGTGCAGACACACCTGTTCGTCTGCTCATCACCGATTGGCTGATGAGACCCAGGTGCGAGGTCCCTTGATGCGTCCTGGGCGGCTCGGATACAGTCTGACCTGAAAAAGGCTCGGTGTGAATGCATATGAGACATCGGGGCTTCCCGGTTTTCTGGGTCATCCTGTTAGCGCTGATCCAGGCAGCCAAGCTGAGTTGATCCTAGTGTTGATTGCCCCCCCCTTCTGTCATCACAACTTGAGCCTGATATTCAACCTGTGCACTCAATGTTGAGAGATTTATTAAGCTCCTGTTTTTCTTATTGAAACAACATTAAGCAGTAAAATGGGTCATGTTTGTACTTGAATCTCCTCACATACCTCCAGTCTCCCTAACCCCCCCCCGCCATTATAGAGCCAGTGTGTGGAAATGAACTCCTTCCTGGTTAATTATTTCCAGTCAGAGTCTGGCCTGACGGGTATTCATGAGCTGAAATGTGGCGACTCCCCTTCACGGGGGCTGGAGGCAGTAGCGCTGCAGCCTCCATGTAATATGTGCACGTCCTTCAGGGTCACACCAGCCTGTAGTATCTGCAGGTTCACATGACAAACCTGTTTTTACTGGTTTCCCCTGGGGGGGGGTCAGGCGTTTAACCTGATCCACACAGAGGATAATGACACCTAGTCACTGTTCATTTACCTTGAAAGTGATTTCCTCTTTCCTTAGATATTCGGGAGCAGAAAACAATTATTTGAGACACTAAAACTTTCACTGACAGATGTTAAACTGATGACAGTTGTTTTTCTGACCTCTTGTCGTCTCGCTGCTCCTCTGGTTTCTCTGTTGTCAGGGTTTTGATGTTTTCAGTTTCATTTCAGTTTAGTTTCCTTTATTCAACCAGACCACGGGTCAGGAACAGGACCAACACATAGATACACGGTAACATACACATTAAATCTGCTTTTTTAGGTGAAATAATCAGTGTTAAGGCAAATAAGAAAGGGACCAGTTAAGCAGTTAAAAAAAACTGATCATTTACATCAGTTTTCTCCTTCGGTTCAAATCTTTCTGACGTTGATTTCAGGCAGCGGTAAAGCTGGAGCTCGGCCTGAGCCTTGAGGACACTGAACGGGGGGAATTTTTCTGAGATCTTAGATCATATCGCAAACCAGAGGCATGATTCATGGAGATCCACAAGTGGGTCAGCGGAGTTGTCTGGGCCATCAGGTTATATCTGCAGAGCAGCACAGGTTCAAAGCAAAATTGACACAATCCCAGTCATGAGCACAGTTGAGTGAATGTTAAAAAAATAAACTAAAAAAAGAACCAATGAGGAAGTAAATTGTGCATCAACCGCACAGATTTTGCAGATGCAGGATACTTGTGATATTTTCATTCTTACATTCAGCTGGATTTCGGCCGATGAGTGCCAGCCCCAAGGACAAGACTGTTCGTATCAATGCAGTTCATTCAGCTGTGGTTGTCGGGACAAACGAGACAGAACTCCAGTCACGAAAACAGCTGAATCGTCGGGTCAGAAGACTGAAAAAGAAAACAAAGGATTTTGGACTTTACCTGTCACAGAAGAAGCAGCACAAACCTTTAATGAACCAACTGAGACATTTAAGGGGGAAAAACTCAGCTGAATGCACCTCAAACATTTTTTTTTCCATTCTCTGCAGTCTTTTTTTTGGGGGGGGTTGTTCTTTGGGGCTTTTTGTCGTTTTTGGTTTCTTTTCTGTTCGTCTTCTGACGTTTGTACACAATGGTGTTTTTCAGGAATCCTCCTCGCCGTGACCTCCATCGGCCCGGCCTTTGGCTTCATCACCGGCTCCTTCATGCTGCGCTACTATGTCGACTTCGACAAGTTATCCAAAGGTGAGGGGAGGCTCACGCCGTGCCGAAGATCCACAGCCAGCGCCATGTATTTTCCTCACTTCAAGTCAAGCTCGTTTGTAACAGTTGTTGGAAAAGGAGAGGGGAGGATTTCCTGCTGTGGCAGTCACAGTCAATCCCAGGAGTTTAGTATGGTGAAGTGTGAAGTATAAACTGTACAGTTTATGTTGGTCATTTCCTCAAAGTACCGACTGTAAAAAGCTGTAGAAGAAGACTAGTAAGCGACGTGCAGGTAAATCATATTTTTATAATGTCTGGCTCTGTATTGTTCGCCTTTTTGCACATCAGGTGTTAAGTTATCGGACAATTAATCAACTATGGTTTTTAAGTCAGAGTAAGTCGAACTGTGTGTTGACCTTCTCTTGTCCTGGGCTGTACTGTCACATATGGGAGCAGGTGGACGTGGACGGGCCGGAGTCTCTGCACGTCAAGTCTGAGTCACCACAGCTGTTGCTCAGTATAAATCTTTTGGTTTGGTAAAGCTCAAAATGTCATAGAAAACAGCCAAAAGCATAAGATGCCTGCTTAATGCATTTAAGACTCTGAGAAAAAAATGGTCTGAATCTTTTTCTAATCATTAACCTCTAAATATCTCACTGGGATTTCAAAGTAGGGCAAGTAAAATGAAAGGAAAACATCAGCGATAAAGGCCAGAAATCAAACAATAGTCCAACTAACCTGACTCTGGTTAATACTTGTTCTGTTACATACCAGAGATGTTAAAGACCCAATAGCTGCATGTTGGTAGATATTCCTCTTCAGGCTACTGTGAGGTTTGATGTTGAAGCCCACTGTTAACTCAATGAGTGTTTAACAGGTTTTTCTGAAAGCAAACCGCCCCTTCACAGCATGGTGACCTCCTTTTGTTGCTGTGGGAAAAAAATGAGCAGCAGTGGGCGTTTAGACCCGATACCGACATAAACTTTAGACTTGAACGCATCGTATCTCACCAGGTGACACTCCTGTTGTTTCCTGTTCGTGTTGGTCGGATCAAATAACAATGATTTAGTCAACAAAGTTCATGAAATCTTTAGATTCTGCATTTCACCTATCAGTCAGTTAAACATTAGATTAGATTTACAATAATCATCTAAGCTAATAGAAAACCGGTAGTCAGTGTTGACATGGTCTTGTCTGCATAGAATCAAATCTCTGTTGTGCATTGTTTTAGCTTTTTGATTTTCACAGTTATTTAATATTTCCAGCGATAGCCACAGGAGCTGCAGCTGTGTGATAACAGAGTTAGCATTGATAAGTCCTTTTCTAAATGGCAGTAATGTCAAATGTTGTGCTCCAGTCCAGCAGTAGATTCTCATTTGTCTATGAATAAAGGCAGAGAAGCCAAGGAAGACGTTCTCAGCAAAGAGAGAATTACGGCTGTAAAAAGAAGGTAATGCTGGAAGGTGACCAGCTTGTGGACGTTTTAGTTATGAAGTATCTGAGAATTAACCAATAGGCCTGGATTATTAAACAGTTTTTTTATGAAAAGATGAAAACTTGCAGCATATCTGGGCATATCTGAGTCATTATTGATATTCAGTGATCTCAGATGCTGTGGTTGTTTGACGCCTTCAGGATTAATGAAGCTCAGTTTTCTCTAGAGACTTGTTCAAACAAATAACCTGTTTCCTGCCATGTGGTTCGTGTGTGTGTGTGTGTGTGTGTGTGTGTGTGTGTGTGTGTGTGTGTGTACATCCACTGGACCTTGACCTGAATAGTGAGGACATTTTGAAATGGCTGTTTGAGAATTAAGATTTGGTTTTAGAGTTAAGGTTAGCGTAGCTTTATTTAACTCTTATGGGCAAAGGTCATTATGATGCATTTGTTAGCAAGGGTCCTCGTAAGTGTGGAAACTGTTCACACAGACAAAGGAAAAGAGGAAAACTGATTAAGAGTCATTCCTACTTTTAATCAGTAGGAAGAACAGAATGTGTGCAATCACCATATCGACAGAAAATCTGCCAAAGAATCAAAGAATTGAATAGTCTTTAATCTTATTTGACTTATTGGCTATAATCAATATTTTTCTAATAACAATGGATACTATAAACTGTTGTGTTCATCAATGCTGTATCAACACCCTTTCATGGGGCCAACAGGGGCAAACAGGGGCCAACGTGACACAGAACCTCGAGCCTCGTACGGCATTGGCAACGTGGCAAATGAAACCCACGCCATCAGTTGTTGCCATTGGACCCGTTCGTCTTTTCCTGATGAGTGACCTCTAGTGGCTGTTTGCGTGATAACTGTTGTGTCTCGGAAACAAGAGAGGAAGTGATGTTGTGCTGTTATGAGTCGGATGTCATGTAAACTTTCCCATGGGGAGGTTTACTGAATGTAGGGTTTCAAGCTTCATATAATTGTCCAATAATGTCCCATGTATTGAAATTTGGTTGTTGCCTCTTGGTTAGAAAGTACCGGGCTCCTACCTGTAGACCAGACTCATGTGGGCTAAGTGGCGACTCTAAATCCCCCGTAGGCATGAACATGAGCACCACTGGTCGTTGGTCTCCATATGTCAGCCCTGGGCTAGACTGGTGACCTGCCCAGGTTGCACCCCCCTCTCACTCAATGTCTGCTGGGATTGGTTGGTCGACTGTGATCAATTCATTCAATTGATGATTGACAGACAGTTGGAAACCAAAACATCTTCGCTGCTCTGTGGAGCATGTAATACCGTGAGTTGTGTTTATGATTCACGGCTAACCTGGACTCTGTTCTTTTTCCAGACCAGATCAAGCTTGAGTCCAAAGACCTGCGCTGGGTGGGAGCCTGGTGGCTCGGCTTCCTCGTTGCCTCCTGCCTCCTCTTCCTCACCGCGCTGCCGTACCTCTTCTTCCCCAGGAACATGCCCAAAGAGGTGAGATGGGAGCAGAAAAGTTCTTTGTCCTGATCTGGAGCTGGAGCTGGTGCTGGAGCTCAGAAACAGGGAGAACCAGGGCTGTAGTGGTGGCTCAGGAAATCCAGCTTTCTTTTGTATCAGTATCTCAGATTAAGTTGGATTTCCTCTTTAAAAATTTGAGCTTTCCTATCATAGCACCACTATGATTCTGATAATGATTCTTTTGTTTATCACCGGTTTCCTAAAAGTGCTGGAAAACCATGAGGCAGTTAAGGGGGGTTTAATATGTAGCTACTATACAGTGTGATATCTTTATCAATGAAAACTAAATGTGATTTAAATCAGTATCATTCTGTTGGCAATATGGTGGGGACTCCTGATTTCATATGTATGTGTTAGTAGGGGCACAAATGGTGTCCTGCCAGTGCTGGGAAACTTTGGCTGAAGTGCAGCATTTGTTTGTTGTTTTTTAAGCACCTGGCTGAATATGTCAGAGTTTCTTATGACTTAGATGTTGACATGAACTGTATTTGCAGATTTGGAAACCAGGACCTACAGTAGCTGCGACACGGCGGCAGGCCTCATCGGCTGACCCGCAGGGCTCAATGTAACCGGCTGAGCTCTGTGATCCCTGCGTTTATCGCCTATTCTAAACAAACATCTCGATCACGATGGCTCGGCTCCATTATATCCGCCGACGTGATAGCATTCAGCCGAAGTCAAGCATGCTCTAACGACACTCGACAGCTCGGGGACTGGATGCAGGGGAAGGAGTGGCACTTATTTGTGTTTAGACATGTACAGGAGGAAAAGGGCCTGGGAAGTTTTGGCTAAACTGGTTCCGGGATTTATTTTTCATTGACATGCAGGAAAAGCAGAATCAACGTCGAAATCGAAAATTTGGGCAAAGCAGGCAGTGGCCTGGTCCCTGAAAGAACCCCCCCCCCAGGTCTGTCTGTTTCTGTTTGTTTGTTTGTTTGTTTGTTTTGAGAGGCAGTGCCTATATTGTTACCAGTCGTGTCTACATGAATTACGACAACTGGTGGGTCAGTGGGGGCCCACAGCTAATTTTTGCTCCGAAGGGACTTAATCTGGCCACGGTGAACATGAGCCAGATTGTTTTTTACTATAGTAGGCGGATATTTATCCAAATTATGTCACTGATGTTAATCAGCAACAAAAAACGAGATAAAAAAAGACAAACATGCAAAAGCAACAGGGCCAGAAAACAAAAGCTGGCAAAGGTGATTTTAGAAGGGCACAATAAAAAAATATGAAACACGCTCATAAAATGAACTCACTCAACATCTCAGCAAGTTCTAACAGCAGCAGTTTGTTTTGGCACTGACTCCAAAAAGAGAAAGTTCAACTCTGCACAAGATTTATCAACTAAACGAGGAAAATTATCCAGCAATTCCTCAAAAGTATGAGAGCAACACACCGAGTCGACGCTCTTCTTCCACAGGAAGAACATAGAGACTCTGGTGCGTCAGAGATTAGTCAGAGACACATGCTTTGACTCAGTGTTGGGTAACCTCCAGGCAGATTTAAAGCATCTGTGCTGATCACACAACCAAGTTTGTACATGATGAAATAAATAAGTTGTGAGATGAAGAATCTTTAGAAAATTGTGGTGCTCGTTGCGGAGAACCGCTGTATTCCAGATGTTTCGTGTTGCTCAATCCAAATGTTCAGCCTGTTGAGTAGATAAATGTTATTTCAGATGGCACTCAGCTGTTCAGGCAGAACCTCCCTGCAAGTCTTATCGTCGGATAAAGACATAATATCCAAATTCCACACGTTTCTCTTGCCACTATCTGTCTGCTTTTTCCACAGGGTTGACTCTGGTTTGCCTGCTTTCATTTAACAAAAACCCTTCAGTGATGTGAATGGTGTCTTAAAGTGTTAAATAAACTTGTGTCAATCTGAAACTCTTTCATCCTAGAATCGAAAGTTACACTCAGGTTTGGTGTGACTCGATGTGCAATTAAACCCTGGACTTTAGAGTGTTTGTTCAAAACTGTGTTGAGCAACCTCCTGGCACCAGTTGCTATATTTCTTAAAGAAAAAAAATTGCACTCCAAAGTTTTTTTTTGTGTCAGAGCGGAAAACGTTTCTGTGAGCCTGAGTTTTCTCTGTTCTTGGCTCAATGCAGCATCACTGGGTTTAACAACATAAACCATCTGATAACTTACCATGTGTACACTGGCACAGGAACCTTTGGGCAGCCCCCGTGAGAGACATCTGGCTTCTCACAGGGAAAAAGTGAGCGAGGGAAGATGAGCAGATCTCAGAAAGGCGTAGGGTCAACACACTAATCGTTGCTTGAAATGTTGAAATTAATTAGTCGCCTTTATTTTTGTTTTGTACAAGTTTAAGGTGAAAAAAAGTAAAGGAGTGGTGTGCAAAAGTTTGGGCACCCCACAATGTTTCAGAGCTTTTACCAAGGTCGCAGCTTTTTCGGGCTGGGGCTTGTTCTCAATCATCGTTAGTAAAGGCCAGGTGATGAAAATATATTGCTTTATAAATACACTGACTCTACAAGAAGAAAAGGGGCTTCTGGAAGCTGTTTCCTTAGTTTGTAATGTTATTAGAAAATGACAGTTAAAAGGAACAATGGAGGTAAAGTTCAAGGTCAGAAAACTGCTGGTAGGACTGTTAGAAAGGCAAATCAAAACCCCTGCTTGACTTTAAAGACCTTCAGGAAGGTTGATCAGACTCTGAGTGGTGGTCCTCTGTTCTACTGTAGCAACACCTGCACTAATATGAACCTTCATGGAGGAGTCATAAAAAAAAACCCTTCATGCTTCGTCATCACAAAATTGAGAAATCAGTGGTTTGCTATCGAACATCTAAACAAGCCTGATGCATTTCAGAAACAAGTCCTGTGGACTGATGAGGATAAAATAGAACTATTTGGCCACAATGAGCAAAGGTGTAGGATTAAATGTAAAGAGCAGCTCTCAGGGTGACGCTGGCATAGCTCGATAACCTCAGCAGCAAACCACAGCCAGACCTAGTCAGAGAGCAGCTGGCGAACATGGGGGAACATTTAGCAGCTGAAGAGCCAGAGGTTTCGCCTCAGGAGCTGGTGGACACCAAAACCAGAGCTAAAAGAAGAGGGAGTACTGGACTCATCAGCTGACTCAAATACCAGATCCAGACGAATCATCCTCTTTTTCTGTAACATCTGGATGGGGAAATTTGCAACTTTTTTGGGCGCAACTTCAGCATATCAGCTTAGAGGGGGATGGCATGTGAATGGAGTGGACAAAATATAATGTTACAGAACAGAAAATGAACGTGAGTCCAAACATTCTACCAAGAAGAGCCATTGCATGTTTACATGTATGTTAGAATATGTTTATTAGTTGTTGGTTGCACATTTGTTTGCACATTTCTTGTTGCATATTTTCTTCCTGGTGGAGACTATCAAGTTAAAAAAAAATTCACCGCACCTTTTCTATGCTGCCTGTGTCAAATTAAGGTCTTTAATCTTGAAATCGAGACCTTGACCTTAAGACTCAGCTCCCGGCTTTCTCTGAATATGTTGATAAACATCCATCAGATGTTAAACTCTTGGTATTAATCCACACGGAAGCCTGACAAGATTTTCTCTGCTCAGGCGGCTCCTTACTATTTGCATTAGGATTAATTAAGGCACAGTCTTTGACCCTGTTCACATTTCATAAGATAAGCCACCTACATTAGCTCTCACGTGGCATTCAGAGGACATGTTTATCAGGACTGTCCTACAGAGGCTTGAGTATAAACCTTTGGGGGATGCAGGGCCCCCGCAGACTGTCCAAAAGTAGCAGCGGATGCAGACTGAGGGGGTTTGCAATCCTGCAGAGGAGAACCAGTCCAGTCTGTGATGTTCTCTTGCCATATTTTCCAGGAAGGCGCAGAAGACATCGAGTCCAGACCAGACTCTAAGCAACAGCCGACTAACCCACTCCAGGAACTCTCCCTCCTCCAGTTCCTCAAAAGTAAGTCTCCTCTTCCTCGTCTCTTTCCTGTCTGATCAAGCTGCAGCAGAGGTGACTAAAGGGCATCAACACGCAACGAGGGTCACATTGACAACACAGTGCTGCATCGATGGCTAAGACCAAGCAGCAGCTAGTCCCCATTTTAAGGCATCTGCCAATGCTGAGCCTTTGACTGGTTTCAAAACTAGAAATCCTCTTGATTTCTTTTTTATCTTCAGTGTGGAACTGCACCCAGCTTGAGTTAAACAGTCCGTTTGCCCCAGTACACAAACAAAGATAAAGAAAAATGCCACTAAAAATAGCAAAAACAACTTCACCTTGCCCCTGGTGCTGTACAGCCATGCGTTGAGTTTGAACTAATCCAAACAGCAAAATCTATTCCCAGAAACAATGTGATCGAATTTCCCTGGGACTCTTTTTCTTCACTGCCAACAATTTAAAAGTAAGATCTGTAGGGTGTCCAAGGTGTCTTGACTGGAAAAAAAAACAAAACAGGAATCTTACAACAAAACTACTCGTCTGTCCAGATTGCAGTAGCAGTAATTTGGGTGAGGTGAGCCTTTAAGGCTAAACGCCTCCATCCATCAGACCTAACGACCCCCACTGTCCCCCACTGTCCTCCAGGTTTTCCACATATCGCTCTGCGGACCTTGCAGAGTCCCATCTACCTGCTGGTGGTTCTGGCGCAGGTCAATCTGGCAGCGCTGCTGGCCGGCCTCGCCACCTTCATGTCCAAGTTCATAGAGAGACAGTTCAGCCAGACCATTTCCTTTTCCACCATGATGATAGGTGAGTCCGCGCAAGTCTGTGGTGGGTTAACAGACGACAGTCAGGACCAAGTGCGACCGAAGCGTATGTCCTCTGGATTTCTCCCCATCAGGCGGAGTCGGGATCCCGTTGGCAGTGCTGGGCACCGTCCTGGGCGGAGTCCTGATGCGAAGGCTGAACCTCTCTGTCGGTGGCGCCAGCAAGTTGTGCACCACTGCCATCCTGCTCTGCATGCTCTCCACCGTGCCGCTGCTGTTCATTGGCTGCCCGACCCAGACGGTCGCCGGGGTCTTCCCTACCAAGTACTGCCTCAAACGCGCTCCTCTGCTAAGGCGACAAGCCACAGCAAAAATGCAGCCACGCACATCTCTTTAACGTCATGTTACAGTTCAGAAGGGACAGTGTCAATATCCGAGCTACACCAAAGTGGGATCCATGAACGGTTAACTAACAGCCTGTTCCTCAGATAACAGGGAACAAATCTTACTACTTGCAAGAAAATTTAATTTCCCTTTGAGAGGGAACTTATTTTATTGATAGCAGGTGACAAATTTTTTTCAGTGTTAGCGAACTAATTTCATTATTGACAGGAAATAAATTTCAACCCTGAAAGGGAACAGAAAACTCCCTCTCACAAGAGACATTTAAATTGGTCACAGATGTGAGAAATTACAGTGACAATGGCTGGACCCCAAAAGTGACTCAGCTAAATGGAATGTAGCCATTATTATTTTTATTATTTCGACCCATGTTTTAATTTTTTTTGTTAAAGACGAGGTAATTGTAATACTGACAGGGAACTAATTTTCTACTGACTGAAAATTATAAGGACAGAACTGACCTCACTGATGGGGATTTTTCAGCCATTAAGCCAAAAAACTTAGCACAGTTTTAACAAATGTCCTACTTTGAAATGTTCCACAGCTATATGTTATTTAAGGTTTAAAAGTTTAACACTGTGTGTTTGTGTTTGTGTTTTTCAGCATTGAGCCGGGGCCGTGCAGCTCCAACTGCCGGTGTCCTAATGAGGCATTCAACCCTGTCTGCGGCTCGAACGGGGTTGAGTTCAGGTCCCCCTGTCATGCTGGCTGCAACGCCACCGAGATGGATGCCGACTACAAAGTCATAGTAATAATTAATTCCTTTTTTTTTTAATCATTTCGATTTGAAAGCCTCAGACAAAACATTTTGTTATCACAAAAAGTTTGGGGGGTTTTGTCTCAAAAAATTAAGTTTTTTTGTCCATAAATTTTGGTTAAATTTCTCTTTTTCTACTACTTTTCTACTATTTCATGCTATGAATTAAAGGTAATGTTCTGTGCAGCAACAGAGACCCAGTCAGCTCCACCTTTGTTTGCTGCCGACTCCCTTTTGCATATTGTAGAGAGGATGTCGTCACATCTGGTTTTTCGATGAATACCCTTTTGTTTCATTCTGAGCCACAGGCAGCAGGACTTCGCTCGTCTTCTGTTGTGCTCCAACTTTCTCAGATATAAGTATAATCAGTCCTCTCTCACAAACACAAACCACTTGTATCTCGACTTGCTCCTCCTCCTACGTCCATTTCCCTGGAAGCGGTCGTGGGTGAGCAAAGACAGTAGGAACATATGCGGTGAAACAAACGCAGATGCCAGATGAAAGTCTCGCTGTATGAACTGAGGGTAAAGTTCACACATTCACTATTTAAAGAACCAGGCTTACAGACAGGTCGCTGGGGTGTGTCCTCTGAGGAGCAGGGATGTGCTCAGTATCAAATACTGTCCACCCATTAGATCTCTTAATGACTTGTTCATCATGGATAATTGACTATAAATCTGCTTTGTAATTGGTTATCTTGAGTTTAAACGATTTCCTCAATGACAAATTACTCTTTTGGTTACTATGTTGGAAACCTGTGAACAATCACGAAAAGTAAACTTGGATTATTTAAAATGACTTGAAACACTTTTTAAATTTATCTGAGAACGTGTAGTAGCAGTAACGTGGCTTCATCTATTCTGAAAAAGAATGAGCCTGGATTCAAAGAAGCAACTGAAATCAGACCAGTAGGAGCGTAGACATATGTATCCAACTGATAACACTGCTGAGGAGCAGTGTCCTCTGACGTGCACATTTTGGATAATCAATCCTGGATGGATCTAATAATTAACTTTAATAGATTTCACCGAAAGGCTCTGGGAGACATTAGTTCAAACAGTAACTAATGTAAATGTAAAAATTCCAGTTGGCTTTTCATTGTTAGGCTGCACATTGTTTGCCCATCTGGAATTGAAAATAAAAAGTAATGATACTCTCAGTTTCATTCAGAGCTGCAACAATTAGTCGATGAAACAATTAGTCGATCAAAATGAAATTAATAAGGACTTACTTTGATTTTCAAATAAATGTTTAAAATTCTATTTTCAGACAAAAAAGCCAAACATTCAACCGTTTTAGATTCCCATATGTGAGAATTCAATGCTGTTCTTTGCCTTTCTTGGTCTCAGTAATACTGTCGTGAAATTATTATTTTGGAGTTTTGGATATTTTTTTTTTCTTTTTTCCTTTTTTCATTTACTCCCAGTTTTTTGTTATTTTATAGACCAAATAATTGATTAATGGAGAAACAATTGGCAGATTAATCAATAATGAAAATATGAATTGCTGCAGCCCTGTTTTACAATGGCATGAGAACACAATAGCATATTATATATAATTGTAAGTCAATGGAGTTTTCATTTTCATTATTTATTTTGATAATAGTTCTACATTCCTAAACGTGAAAGTGAAAGTTCAAATTGCATTTTTGACTCTGAGTGAGTGGCCAGATGACGGGGGAGAGGTTTTCTAAAGAATTTGCTCAGTTCCTGCTCTCCCTGTCTCACCACCGGTCCCTCTCCAACATGCTCCCTGGAAGTGAAAGTGAGCAGTTCAGTCTCCACTTGTGGATTTCCAGAGAACAAACACATTCCAAGAAGTGAGCTTTTTCTGGGGAACAACTGGTTGTTTTAGGGTAAAGGACTCTTAAGTGTTGTTGTTAATACTGGTTATCTGAGTTACTCAGTGGACTAACTAAAGTGTGTTCAGACCCACGATATCAGACCCAGGGCTCATGTATTCCTCTAAATTTGAGTGATTCTGTGGTCTTTATTAGCCCCAAACAGCCAAAATGTACCAAATGTACCAAGGTAAGCTATATGCTAGCTAGCCAAGTGCACACAGGTACTTACTGATACTTTCCTCCAGTCTCCCTATTGGCTCTGTACATTTACATTATAGATCTTAGAACTGCAACTGATGATTATTTTCATTATTGATTATTCTGAAGATTATTTTCTGGGTTAAGCGATCAATCAAATGTAAAGGAAATGTAAGAAAATTATGAAAAATTCCTATTATATTCTGTCAGAAACTAACTTGATTTATTCAGTTTGCCTGTTTCAGATTTGAGTTTTTTGTCAACAGGTCAAAACTGAAACACATTTGGTTTAGAGTCGTGTATGACCATGGAAAGATTAAAATCCTTATATATAAGAACAGCTAATGTTTGGCATATGAGAAAAAAAGAAGATTAAATAAAACGAAATTATATTATCAATATAGATGCCAATTAATTTTCTGCCAATGACAAATCAATTGACTAATTGTTTCCGCTATAGTAGTTGGATAATGACTTGCGATAAATTGAATAAATAAATTAGTACAAATTTTTTTTTGTCGAAATATATGCTTAAATATTCATGTCTTGCAGTTCATTAATGCCATCTTTCCATTGGATTTATGTGCATACCACACCTAAGAATTTTCTTCAGGTTTTGTTTGACCACAACTGATCATAATTTTTTTGTTAAAATTCCATTCATTTTATCTCCAGGAGAAGAGTGGGTCATCGATATGCTAAGAACTACAGAGTTTACCATTTAGATTATAATTAACTATGATTGTTCCTCTTGCTCCACTCTCAGAACCATCTTTAAGCGCTTTTACTAGTGAGACTATTATAATACACAAACGATCAGGATGCTGTTTATTCATGTTGTGGCTGTAACGGCTCGTGAGTGGTTCGAGTCCTGTATGTCTGGCGGGAATATTTCTGTTGAACTAAGTAACTTCATTTCCTGGTGTATGCCACTTTCTTGTGGTGTACCTCAAGGCTCAGTTCTGGGCCCTATTCTTTTCTATAGATAAATGCATCCCTTTGGCCATATAATTAGCAGACACAACATATTGTTTAATTTTTACACTGGAGATTCATCATTATATCTTCCTGTCAACCCAACTGATTCTTGTAGTTTGGTTGCCGAAAAACGACTGTGTTTATGATATTCAATCTTCCATGTCTTGTATCTGTCTCCATCTTAGCAAGAGGGAGACGAGAGATAATATTTGCTCAAACCACCATGGCAGTCAAAACTGATGGAAAATTTGACTCCAACCAATCGCAAATGAAACTTTGTAGCTATTTTTGATTGAGATCTGAACTTTGAAAACCAAGCCGAAGGATTATTCAGTCCTGTTTCTACCTGCTTAGACGTATCTCTAAAAAAAAATATTCATGCTCTTTATTTCATCTGGTCTCGATTAATGTAAATCTATATTCTACAGCCAATAAAAATAGCACTAAATCCTCTTCAGTTATTCAAAAATGCAGCTGCTCAGCTTTTAAGTAGAACCAAATGAAGAGAATAAATTACTCCAATTAAGCATCTCTTCATTAGCACAGTTCCTAAATCTAGAAATGCCATCTGAGGTTGAGGTTTCAAAATGTCTTTTAACTAATGTCTATTATTTTGTGACTCCATGCCTTTTATTTTATGTGATTTTATTCATTATTTTTATCTCATTTGTGTGGCATTATGTTTTACTATGTAGTTTAATTGCAGTCTTTCAAGTTCATTGGTAAAGCACATTGTAATTATGTTTTTTAAAAAACTGCTATGCAAGTCAAATTTAGTATTATAAAAACCATGAGGACTGCAGCGCGTAGAGGACGTTACCTCAGCCTGTATCCTGACAGTATTCTTGTTTCTGCAGAACTACACTGGGTGTCAGTGTGTCAGCGGTCTTGGCCATGCCTCTCCTGGGACCTGTGGCAGCGGATGTGCCCACCTCCTCCGTCCCTTCATGGTTCTGCTGGGTCTCACCAGCTTCATTGCCTCCATCTCCCAGACCCCGTCATTCATGATGATACTCAGGTATGAAAACATGGCACTAAGACTGACAAAATGTGACCCGTAATCACCTGTAAACTCCCTGTTATTTCTAAATAACTTTTTGAGGCTTGAAGAGGTAAAGTTACAATATTTCAGAAAAAATTCAGGGCCCTGACCCCCAGGTTGGGAACCAGTGGACTAAACTATCTACCTGTATTTTAAGTAGTTAGAAGCAGCTTCAATGGTAAAGTGCTTCTGTAGTATTGTTGACTCAGAAGTATTTTACCTCTGGTACTTCAAGTACATCGATGATATTTGTGTACTTTGACTTAAGTAGGATTTTTCATGAGGGACTTTTACTTGTAACATATTATTTAATTTTTGTATTGGTACTTTTACTGATGTAAATGATCTATGTCCTTCCTCCACCACTGCCTGTCCGCCAGCTGTACTGAAACACTAAACAGGAGACCACAGCAAAAGTCTGTCCTCTGCGACTTTGGTCTGTCTCAGACAAATGTTGGTAATCATGAGAGAAACCTGGTAAAATCTCTGGTTTTCAGTCCAGACACCAGATAAGATCGACACCAGATCTTACACTGAGGCCAAAGACGGCCTGCGTTGAGATTTTGAGCGTCATTGCCTTTTGCTACGACCCACTTCTGCAAAGCAACAAATCAAAATACAGCAGGGACTTACACAGGCCATGCTGTAAACGCCAAGTGTGCGTGAACAGTACACACAGTGACTACAGAAAGATTTCACCCCATTCACTTTTCCTTGGTTCCCAGCTTTAGTAAAAAAATAGAATAAATGTGCATTTTTGCCAACTAATGTTGCACAATGTGATCTTTTTTGGCATATTTTTTATCATAACTCAACTTCCTGCCTTTCATGATCTGAGCACCAGCACATTTTCAGGGTTTCGCGGAGTCGTTTTGTGGAAAATGTTATCCGTTAATCATGGTAATCAGAACCCGATCGAACAGAGCACTCGCCTCATATTCATGAACAGCTGTTTGTTCACACTGTCAGTCTGATGAGATCATTCCACAGAGATATGGTGTTAGCCAGGCTGAAAACTGTCGCATCGTTCGTCGACCACACATCGCTGCTTGCATTTTTTTCTCTCTCCAGCTGAAACAGTTACTCACACCAATTGCACAATCAGACAAGTTTCATAACTGCCATTGTCTGACACCAAGGTTTCGTTAGACCGTCTTGCACAATGTTATTTGAAGAAAAGGTCATCGTTATCACACAGGATCATGAGGTTTATTTGCATTTTACCAGATCTGAATCCTTCCGAAACCCTTAATGACTCTCATGAAGTTTCATCATTTATCGGTGAGTAAAGTTAATAAATAAAGATTCGGTTCAGATGTGGGATCCACTGCTGTTGGACCAGGAAATCCTTCAGGTTTCAGTGGCAGCTACTATCTCAATCAATATCAACGTTAGTGAAGCTCCAACCTGAACCAGAGCTGAAAAATCGATTATTGATTGATATTGATTGTTGTGACCGTGAAATAACAACTTTTACTGACTTTTACACCTGACTTTACACAAACCCCTCGATCTGGATCTTGGAGCTCCTGATCCAGATCCTAGGGTGCTTTGATCCGGATCATGGAGCTCCTGAACTCTGAGCTTAACGAGCTCCAGATATTGATCGGACTGATGAAACATTGCTTCTCCTGTTTTTAAGGAACTTTGATCAGCTGATCGTTTCCCTGGAGAAGAGTCTGCTGTGTTCACTGGCGTCGCAGAGAAATGTAACAGAGTGATGAGTCTTTACTCACAAACAATCTTTGGCAGAGTCCAGTAATTAACCAGCAGTCTGAAGTCCCACATTAATTAACAATAATTAGCTGCAGCTGATATGATTTATTGCCACTGCCATCAAAGTCAGAGCTTTAACCACATGACCTCACTCTAAATAACAAGAAGAGGGAGAATGTTTGTTGAGAGATTCATGGTAATCGGAGCTTAAGGAATCCACCAACCAGTTTACGGAGCCAAACAATTGGCAGGGGGCATTTTAGACTGAGTGTGTGGACAGTGACACATTTCCTATAGTTTGGCTCTAAACTGTGGATGTCACAGTGGCTCCTTCATCGCCTCCTCATCCTCCTCGGCCTCAGTTTATCTCTGACCCAGTTACACATGACTAGTTCACCCTAGAAAAAGTGAACAACCTCAGTATATGTTGGCATGTAGGCTGAATAATGCCTGGTTTTGAATGAGCTGTTCATGCAAGTCAAACTGTGGAGCTGCTCACAGCTGCTAAACATTAGAACAAATTCCTAATGGTGATGAAAAAGCTCCTACGAAAGCTTTTATGGGTAAAGGGTGGATTTTATGGGTCGGAAAGGGGTTGGGGCCGTTATGTTTTTGTTCTTTTGGAGGGGAGACTCATCTGACAGGGAAAATTATTTATTTATTTCCTTACTCACTTTTGAGAACTGAATACTCTTTTCGTCATAACATTATGACTATGGCTCGAATTTTTTTTAATTTTAATTTTATGCTTTTTATTGGCATGAATATGGCACAGTACTCTCAACAGTCCAGTAGTTCTTTGATTCTACCCCCAATTTTAAAACGCATTTTTAATTTGTTCAATGAAAAACACCCTGACTGGAAATGCTGAAAATCTTAAATCCAGAGATGTTACTAAAATTTTTTTACTTTTGGCTGAAGTGGAAAAGTTGCTGTGATAGACAGACTGAGGGCAGGACAGCAAGAACCAGGATTTACCAGGAACAGGGTTTTCAAAGGTCTGACACAGCCCCAACATGATCACTCTGGGGGGGGCGCGTATTCAGAACATCTTTTTTCCATTATATCTAGGTGGATATATTGATCTGTGACTGGCATCAGAGCTGATGATATCCTCAGAAAGTGGAAGTCACAGTGAATCAGAAAACACCTGTTCGGGTTTGACTGAGTCATGACCTTCATCTCCGGTGACGAGCGAATCCACCTGCTGAATCGTTTTGGTTGAGAAGTCAAAAGAGCTGCCAACTGACACCTGCAGGCACCTGTCCCTCACCTGGCGCAGTGTCTCGGCTCGTTCTTTCTCCCTCTTCGCCTCCCCTCGCGTCCAACCTCACCCTCCCCCACCCCCAACCAAACTGCCAGAACCCAGACCGAGACAACAACAGAGACAGGCACTCGAAATAGCAGGGCCCAGAGCCAGAGGTCGAGCTGTTCTATCGTAGCAGCCATCGCCGCCATTATCCTACACTGAGCTCCAACATTCCTGTCACTCGGCTTTGTTTCAGCACATCTGCAAACCAGATTCCCACAGGGCGAGTCTGAGTGCACACGTAGCCACAATAGAAAAAAAAAGACAAAAAAAACAACAAACACGAAACCTGTCCTCATCATCATCAACATCTTCGTCTTCACTGTGAACGTGTTGTTTTTGTCTCCGCTGCAGGACGGTGCCCACAGAGGACAAGTCGTTCGCGGTGGGGGTCCAGTACATGTTGTTCAGGGTGCTCGGTGAGTCCACGCCTCCACCCCCTCATTTACAGGCACATTTGCCCCAGTACCTCGGGCAAGGCACCTGAGGTCTGCGGTGGAAGCCCCTGCTGACGGCTGCCTGCAGTTCATACGCTGGTCTCACATCTGCCCCCCTTCCGCCCCTACCAGTGTTTCAATTACCATGCATGATTAAATGTGAAGGGTAAGAATGAGGATGACAATGCTCCAACAGTTTTATAACAATTGATGTTAGACCACATCTTGTCCTTCTAAAGACTTGACAATAGCGATGTTATTGGAGCGTAGTGTTCGGTCGTCTTGGTTTTTTTATGCAGGTCGATACCATGACTGGGACCTAGAGTTTTGTGTGTATTCACCCTCAACTCTGCCCGACTGTTTTTCTTTTTGGACTGGTTTTAGATAAAAGTGATGGATGTTTGGAAATCTCTGGAGCCTAGAGAAAGTCAGATCTCTACTCTGCCAAGTTTTATGAATAATAAAGAGTCACAGATCAATTGTGAAGATATTACAGCCAAACATCACTGTACTTACAGGCTTATTCTCAGTATTCTCAGTAGAATTGAAGCAGGTCCAGCAGACAATGATCTTAGGGCGATATCGCAACACCTACTGGTTAGATCATATTCATGTTCCCCTGAGGATCCTAATAGTTTTAGGGTCCTGACCCTTTTCTCTAATGCCACCAAAAAGAGAGTTTCCTTTTCCGAATGATCTTTTTGTCAGATTCCCTCTATTAAACATCCTGCTCCTTGGAAGATGAACCTTTATGATGGCCTACATTTCTTTGCCTTTCATCCATCACCTGCGTCTCCTTGTCCTCTGTTCACGTGCAGCCTTCATGCCCGGCCCGGTGTTGTATGGCAGCATTATCGACACCACCTGCATCCTGTGGGGCAAAAAGTGCGGCAAGGAGACTTCCTGTCACTACTACAACCTGGACCGCTTTAGACAGAGGTGAGTCGCTCTGGCACGGACCCACCTGGGTTGAAGGTGGACCGTGTGTCACTGTTCACAGAGAACATAAAACTATACCGCTTCAGCCCAAATGTAAGACAACAGTTAATTTGTAGAGATTAGTTTTCAGAAAGTGGGGATTATTTTCTTTATTTGAGGTGTGTTAGTGTGTTATCAGTCAGTTTAAATTGTTTTTTTTCAGAGTCAGTCTGCCCTGACAGTGTTTTATTAAACAAGTTTAACCTGCAGGAATGATGCGCTCTGCTGCCAGGGACGATGTAAATTAAAGACAAGTGGAAACAGGTTCTCGGTTTCTCCTAATCTCCTTACCACAAAAATGAACCCGGGAGAAAAATCCTGCAGCCAAGAGTTACAGCTGATGCAGATAAAGAGCCCAAAGCATGAGGCCTGAAAAAAAATGAAAACTGAGAAATCCAAGAAGATGAGTGAAAAAGTGGGGCCAAGACCAATATGGTGGTTAGTCAGTGGCTCGGGAATGAGCTTTATTTTGAAGTCCAGACTTCATCCTTAGACGTTACTTGAGCAGGAACAGGAACGGGTAAAAGCAGGCAAGCTAGAGTTACACAAAAAACATCACGCCGACTCCAACACCTGTTGACCTTAGCTTACCTGAACATCGTAAATGCATTATTACTCAAGAAACATTTCTGGTTCAGGGCGATCAAAGATTTCATCAGGTTTGCGTCATCACTCTCAACAGATTAAAAATTACACAGCATACAAAGGTCATTGGCGGTTTAATTAGTTACACATTCATGTGAAAAATCTACATGTCAACTATTATTATTCAACTATTAGAAACTAGTTTGTACATTTGAAAAGTAGAATATAGGACCTAAAAAACTAATAATCCAGGCAAATGAACAAATAATAGATGCAGTTTCTTAGGAGGTAGACAATCTAGAAGCTATCAGACAGCTACCAGTTATATGATGATGTTCAAAATACACACTTTCTCATTAGAAATGCAATCTAGCTGCTGCCGTTTGCCGACCTATGCCTTGAAGATTTTCTGCTACAACTGTGCAAACTGTATTTGTCAGAATAAATAAAATAAATGTGTAGTCCTATTAAGAATTATACAAATTTAACAGTTTGTTTCTCGCAGAGCTCTGTGGTTTGACCCCAGAAGCACTGAGGTTTTCTAGCAGACATCAGCCTGGAACCAGCTTCCAAACACCAAAGCGACAAAGATCCATGGCCACCTGTTTGTTTTTGTGTGTACAGGTTCCTGGGCCTGCAGGTGGTGTTTGTGTGCGGGGGGCTGCTCTGCTTCCTGCTGACCATTGTGGTCCTGCACAGGAGGGCCGGACGTCAGGAGCCAGAGCCCTGCGGCAAAGGAGGTTACGAGCTGGTGAGCGAGCAGAAAACGGCGGAGAATGCTTCTTGTAAAGAAAAGGATCTGGAGGGCATCAAGACCTGAAGAGACGCGACCAGGGGATGCAGGAAAAGACACCGAAAGGCCGAGCAAGGAAGGAAAAAGAGGAGGAGGAGGAGGAGGAGTTTGGAAAGTTTTCCAGAATGGTTGAGAAGGAACATGGGCGCTGCCACGCTGCCAACTACTCAGTGTGTGTTGAGTCTTTCTCCTGACTACTAACCTGTAAAGGACCAGTCAGCCAGTATATTGAGGCTAAGACACTTTTGATACTTTGTTTTTGTACATTTCAATACCCTACATATAATGTGATCTATATCTCAGCAACTATTGAATGGATTGCCATGATTTTTTATCAGGTCCTCAGAGGATGGATCCGATTGAATTTGTAGTCCTCTGACTTTTCATCAAGCACCACCATGAGGTTGACATTTTTGGTTTTGAGAGACACGTCTTGACAGCTAAGGGATGGATTGTCATTAGATTTCGTTTAGACATTCATGTTTTCCAAATACCTGTAGTGCTCAGTTCCAATTAGCAAATGTTAGCAAATGTTAACATGGTAAACTGACATGGTAAACAGCAGTTGGCATTGTCACTGTAAGCATGTTAGCATGCTGACATAGTGCATTTACTTCGAAGCACAGCCTCACAGAGCTGCTGGCATGACCTCTGACCCTTAATCTGGTTTAAATTTAAAACATAAAGAGTCTCGACTGAGTCTCGAGCCATCCCGGGGTTTCCCCGAGCGGTGAGGGGATTTCGGTGCGGTGGCCACAGTTGGTACTGCAGGTCACGTGACGGACACTGTCCAATTAAACAATCATTGAATAAGACATAGCAAAAGCCATGGACACGCTTTTCTTAGCTTTGGAAACAATACGAAATAATGCAACAAGGTCCAACAAGAATCAGCCGATGAACAGAGAGATGCATCAGTAAATTACATCCACACCTTCCATGTGTCAACCAGAGAAGAAATCTGCTGCTGTCCAAAAGCTGGAGGCTTGAGGAAGGCTTTTGGACACCTGGGTACTGAGGTGTGGACACCATCGCCACAGAATCACGCTTTAAAGCTTCGGAGAGCTTCAGGAAACATCACAGACAGTGTAGCTGTGTTTTTCTGAGGTTGGCATCATAAGAGTCAGGTGACTCCTTTGGCATTAGGCCTTTTTTTGCTTTGTTTTGTTTTCTTTTTGATGAATTTAAATGCCAAAAATTAAGTTTCTGATTTATTTTGGGGAGTTTAAGTACCCATAAACATTTATCTTAGTGTATAAGTGTGAGTAATTGATTATCACAGTCACATGCAGTATATTTTCAAGCAGTTGTACTTTTTAAAAGAGATTCCTTTTCAGCTGATCATTTTTATACTGACTTTCATGTCTTTTGACACATTCACAGACATCTTCAACTTGTTTTGTTAAATGTTGGTTGTTTTTGTAAGGGGTTTTTGTATAAGGGTGTTTTATAAATATTTTTGACATAATGAAATGTTGTGGTGTTGAGCATTTACAACTATTCAGTGTGAAATGGAGTTTTCCTGAAGGCCACTGTAGAGCACCAAGAGAACAGTAGTGTTGTTTTTTTTGCCCTTCAGTGGCCAAAGATTTATCTTGCGCAAAAAAAAAAACTTCTAGGATTTTTGAGCTTCATACTGAAGAAGTGTTGCCACAAAAAAATGTATTTTTTTATTTTCAGCATAAATCTTCATGAGAGTGGAGTTAATTCAAAGGCGGGGGCACACAGCAAATGAACTGTCGCTAATTGTATCTAAACTAACCTCCGCAATGTTCAGTCCAAGGATGGGGAGGAAACCTTGGCTCTGGCTCTTGGCCTCCATGACATCGTTCCTGTCCATGATCACCGTTTCTAATCTAAAACTGTGAGCGTCTCAGACTCTGAGCAGAAGCTTAGAGCCAGTCTGACCGAATCTTAATAAAACTCTGAACAAAGATTAAGTTTGCCTGGACTCATTTTTTCATTTTTCAGTGTCGTTTCTGATGCTTGTACATGTAAAGAAATGGTTATTCCATCTCAAGACATAGAATATCAGCAAAGCTTTATTTTCCTGGTGAAATTTGCCTCATAATTTCGAAAAAATTTGCTGGAATTTAGTTGTAAATTACTAAGGATATGTCCAAGAAAGGCTGACACAGTGTGGTAATAACTATAAGGGAAATGGAGACAGCATAATCTTCATCACAGTATTTGTATCAAACATTTCTCTGATGATATCCACGCGAAGACAAGTCCAGGCAGCAGCTTTGAGTCGCCATGGAACAGGAAATCTTGCTAAATCTGTGACAGTCAGTACACAAACGTCTCCCACAGGTTCCAACATGCAGAGTGAT
The DNA here is from genome assembly GCA_016859345.1 of Istiophorus platypterus. NCBI lineage: Eukaryota > Metazoa > Chordata > Actinopteri > Istiophoriformes > Istiophoridae > Istiophorus > Istiophorus platypterus. The sequence goes on from CM029129.1 coordinate 24,942,287, forward strand.
CATCGGCTGTCAGCTCGACAACACTCCCCCCCCACGTCAGACCCGAGGAGGTTAAAGACCCCGAGTCCAAACCAGTCAACGCCAGGACACACAGTGACAAATGGCACAAACAGTGAGTCGTGATACATGTCACACAACTCACTGTTTGTGCCAGAGTGAAATCAGTTACACTTCGATACACAAACATGCAGGTCAGGAACCAGCCATCATCAAGTCATGTACACAGGAAATCTGTTTCCCAGCCAGATCAGAGCTTAACACAATTTTGGTGAACTACTTTATCAGCCCTTATCCTGCTGTATCTAATAACTCAATAATGACATTTAGCCAAGTGTTTTATTATTGTTCAGTGTCTGTTTCACTGTGTAGCGGGAATGAATTTGTCAAGAAATGGTTGCAGCCCACAAACATTTTCCTTTCTATTTCAGTCTTCATACAGATCAAACAACAAAGAACATGTTAATGAGTCGGTTTAGGAGGTGCTGTAGGGAGGGTTTTTGAACTTTTGACACAACCAGGCTAGCTGTTTCCCTTCATTTCCGCTATTTATGCTAAGCTTGGCTAACTACAGCCCGACTCCAGCTCCATACCGAACACACACATGAGGCTGATTTCCATCTGAGGCTCTAACTCCCCAAAAGAAAGTGAATAAGTGTACTTTCCAGAATGTGACTCTATCCTTTAAGGTAAGAGCTTGGAGATTATACTTTTGTAGAGTGTGTCTGTGGGCAGATCTCTCTTCAAAGGTTAACAACCTTCAGACATCTGACCCTCAGACCTCTGCAGGTTTCCTGTCAGCTGGGTTTTATCGCTGATGTTTTCCAAGCTGTAACATCCGTTCCAGCTTCAGTCATTGTGTGAGAGACTCCGTTTCCTCTTTAATCTCTGAAAGTGCACAACACAGCAAACAGCTCAGTCTCCAAACTCCACAGAAAAGGGGGAGTTTAAGGAATATGCCCTGATCCACCCCCCCCCCACACACACACACACACACACAATGCACAATTAGTATGGTATAAACTGAGCATATAAAAGGTTGTCTTGTGTGCTGCATATAGTTTAGTTTGTGTATAAATCCATCTGAACACTGGTTGTTCTCATGGCTGTCATCTTGAGGAGGGGGTCAGTAGTCGTCTGCAGCCTTGAGGCACAAAGCTTCTCTAAGAACGACCGACTCAGGCCACTTTCATTGAGGATCCTGTGAGAATCTGGGCCCATGGATCATGAACTACCCTTGGCAATGACTGGTTGTGGAGGGAAAAACATGAAGTTTGTCATGAGGCTAACACTAGAAAAAAGGTCACAGAGTCATTAAAATAATAGGAATAGAAAGAGGAAGAGGAAGATGGAGAAGGTTTATTTCTATAACATCTACTAACATAAGCAATTACAAAGTGTTTTACGTACATTCCCACAGATAATTCATTAAAACAAACAGGAATATATATATAGATTATTGGAAAGTGTTACAATAAAAGGTTTCAGAAATGACTTCAAAGAGGATATTGAGTTTACAGGATTAGGATTAAGATTATCAAGCAGGTCCTTCCATAACAGTGGCGCCCCGATAGGAAAAGTTCTGCAGCCAGGAGGTTCCTGCCTGAAAACCTCAGACTGAGACAGATTCATAAATGTAATCTGGGGTCAGGCCATAAAATGCTTTAAACATAACGAGCAGGAACTTAAAATCAATTCTAAAACCAAACGGCAACTGGCACGAGGAATTTAAAAGAGGAATGATATGGTCTCATTTCTTGATGGAGTCTGTGAATTGATTTCTGATTTATGCCAGTGAAGTGGCCGAATCGTGTCCGATTGGACTCAGTATCATCAAAACCTAAACTCGAGTTAATTCTGCCAGTGTTCCTAAAATGGAGGAAACAAGACCAGATTAATGTGAGGGTCTCGAAGTTAAAGGCTCGATTTGAACATCCCATTGAGTTTTTAGCAAAAGGTCTGAGGTCTTTGTAGAGGACCAAGTGAGGCCTGGATGCCTGGATGAAGATTCTCAGTGCTAAAGATCAGAATTTCTGTTTTATCTGAATTTAGCTCAAGAGCATTTGAAGCCAGTCTTCTATATCTGTGTCTTGAGGTGGAAATTCTAATGCTAGAATCCTCAGGCTTAACCAACACATACCAAGGGGGAGCATGTACACTGAGAATGGGATAGGTCCCAGGACAGACCCCTGGAGGACTCCCACGTTTACAGAGGCGGGAGGTGAGATACTGTCAGCAACAGAGACAAAACCTCTTCTGTTGGACAAGTAGGAGTTGAACCCCATCGAGTCATGGCCGTCCTAGCTTTACCAGCCCAGACCTGGGGTCAGTCAGCATCCTGTGCTCAGCTGTGTTGGAGGCCACAGACAAATCTAAAAATATGAGGACAGAGCATTCACCTTCATCTGTAGACCTTGGAAGGTCATTTGTTACCGTAGTAAGCTCAGTCTCAGTGCTGTGTTACTGTATAAAGTTACTTTTCAGGTCTTTCAGGAGCTGCCGGGACACTCTTTCTCAGAATTTTTGCAATGAAAGGTCGGCCTGTAGGCCTGAAATCGGCCTGTAGTTGATGAAATCAGTAGGAAAAAGGCCAGATTTTTTTTTTTAGAGTGGTTAAACACAGGCAGCTTTCAAGTAGTCAGGGACACAGCCAGAGGGTAAATGTATATTAACCATAGCCAGCAACTGGGGAGGATACATGACTGTATTTACAGTTTGTGTTCTGATTTTTATTCTGAATGATGAAGGCTACTGAGGATGAACCGAGGTGTTTTCATGGCGACTGAGGAGTCTGGTCTCAGCGCCGCTGCTCGGAGGGTTTTTAACTGTATGTTTGTCGCCCTCTGGTGGAGGCTGAGGTGTGTTGGCTGTGTAGAAGACTGAGCAGTAGTAACCAACTGCAGTGTAAAAATGTTCCATTAATAATAAAAGTCCTGCATTGAGAATTTCACTGAGCCCAAAGGCACTGTAACGTATGTAAAACTTATAGAGCTTATAGATTTTGTGAATTTAATTCATGAAATTTTTCATTTCAAATAGTTCTTTATCCATTTCCTACCTCTTTAGCTTGTTTTCTCATGTAAATGATATAGTGGTGCAGTTGACATGTTTGTCTAGAAATTGAGAAGCTGCTTCTTTAGCCAAGTCAGTCAGTAACAATCCAGAGGAGGCAAAATGAGTATTTCTGTTCATTTCTTATAGATTACAGAGTTTACAGAGTCTGTGTTCTCTCTGAGATTCCACCTCTTCTCCTTTTCCCCCCATTCTCCTGCCTGTCAGCTCACCAGCTTCTGGGAAGTGTTTCAGGAAAACCTCAGGAATCTCGAACTGTGTGGAAAATCAAGACCACATGTGTGCATCACACACACACATACAATACGTACACACACGTATGCACATACACACACACACAAGCCCACGTATGCACACGAAGCATGTTGTTTAGATGACTTTTCAGACGAAGCCTAGCTCAGAACGTGTTTATTCTCAGTAACGTGTCCAAAATAAAAATGGAAAATCACTCTGGCATCAGTGGGAACTTGGAAAATGTGTCTTTCCAAAATCCTCTCCTGCGGGAATGTTGGAGAGGAGTCACATGATCGGTGTCACATGTAGTGAAGCATTCAGAGACTGAGCAGAACGATTGCTCCGGTCTCTGCAGAACGTTTTAGTGAAGTTTGAGTTTCACATCTGAATAATCTGAATGAACCAAAGTTGAAGGTCGTGTATATACGTTTTTTTTCCTGCACTGCTCTCAGACCCACCTCTGGAATAGATTTACATGTTTTCATATCACAGTTCATTCAGATAATTGGGATTTTTCTATCAGTTCAGGATTCGAGCTGGTGATGGAGTTGCATTACTTATGGTACAGCTCAGATTCCCTTGCTGGTCAATGTGCATCTTTCAGCTGTATATGTCTGCATGTGGTGCTTTCCTTTGGGTGTTTCATGACATAGATTGGTAAGGACCCTGGTATTCTGTCCTCCTGGCATCAGCAGCAGCAGCAACCTGAGATGTTTTCTTTTCATTAGTTTCTTTATGGGGGGGGGGGGGGTGATGGCTTCAGTAGTCCTGTTTTCATGTCTTTCTTGCAGGGTGGTTTCCAATTTTGGTTGCTAGTGGGAGGCTCCCAGGTCTGATGGCCCATTGTGTGGCTTTCTTCTCTTTTGCTATGTTTATACATTTCATTCCCCTTTAATTTCCTTTTGTGGGAATTAATTTTGGGGGGATTACAATTATCATAACAGAATAGACCATGAGCTAACGTCAGTATCCATCAGTTTTTCCTACAAAGATAAACAAAAAATCTTGATTTACAGTGGGTTCTATATGATTTTTGAGCTGCTCCATGTAACCATAGTTTTCAGCTGCACTGGGATGTCCTTAGTTTTGTTTCTCTGGTTGAACTGATATGATCGGCTACAAGTTGTCACAGTCTCAGCAGTTCTTATAAATACATTTCTGCCTTATTTCCAAGGAATGGACTCAGTTTGGCATATTCTCCATCCAATTGTTTTGGTCTTTCTTCTGTTTAGAAACTATTTTTCCCATAACCACTGCATCATTTCCTATTTTTTCTCAAAAATTTGAATAAACCTGTAGCAACACTTTCTCTTCTAAATAGTATCAGAGCTCATCAGCCTTTCCTGGAGATATCCTTGTTATTCACGGTTAAATACCAGTGAATATTAAGGAAATTATGAGGAAAAATTTTTCAGGAAATGAACTGGAAAATCCACAATCCATGAAATAATGCTTCATCATTAGATTTTATTTCATTGAAAAATATGTTCATATTTCATAAAAGAGGGTTTTATATAAGTTATAATTTTAGTGTCTCAACTGATATTTAGGAGGAACATCTTCCCATCCTTCAGGGCTTATGTGATATATATTATATTAGGTGCCAGTATGAAATATAAAATAAATACAACAAAAGTGTGCTTCTGGCTGCAAAGTTAATTTCACCATTAGAGATTACACTGTAATCACTACACTGTAATGTGCTGGATAAAACCACTCCCTTGTTAACCAGAAGGTTGATATTGAACAGAGCATGATTCTTAAAAAACTTTATAATTTTACAATTTCTCCCCACAGTTCTTTATTTGATAATATAGTTTATACTTTATTTTTTATTATGAAATGAGAAGCGAACTGCGGTTCCCTGTGTTGAGGCTGAAACACTCGTCCATCCCGATGACCCTCAAACTCTTCACGTGGGAGTGACGCTCTGACTCAAGTATGGGAAAGACACCGAGCTGGACTGAAAGAAAAACTTGGAATGAGACTAAAAATGTAAATATTGTATGAGGATGTCAAAGTTAAACGAATTCATCTTCCGGAAAGCAGGAACAACCACAGATGATTTAATGATTGGTAGCCGTTGGGACGTCTCAGTCTGAGAAAAAGTTTTGAACCAACTTAAATCACCACTTTTACCGTGCCCAACTGGCAGGAAGAAAAAAAACCCGAAATATCCGATGACAAAACAAGAGACACAGTTTGGTTTTCATTGTCGTGTTTATTTCTTTGAACACCAATGACAAAAGTTGATTTCTTAAAAAGCTGTCCTTTGGTGGGCTCAGGGTGTCATGTCATGATGTCATTGTTTGAGTATCAGATTAACATGATCATACCAGCGTGTTTCAACATGAAAAGTAAAAAATCATGTAAAATCAAATCAAAATCAAATATCCTCACAAACGTGTGCCACCACAAACACAAAGCAAATACCTGAAATCCATCCTAGGACCAAATAAGAACGTGTGTCCTTGGCTGGTCTGAGCACCTTCAAATGGCTGTTTGAGAGTGAAGACCTGGTTTTAGAGTTCAGGATAGATTGAGGTTTAGGTCAGGGTTGGGGGCAGGGTAGGGGTTAGGTTAAAAGGCTAAGGATTGCATTTTCTCAATGAATGTCCTCACAACAATAGAAAGACCTTCATGTGTTTGTGTTATTATATCTTCAGGTCTTTGGGGTTGACCACCCTGCCGATGAAGAGCAGCGCCCCCGAGGCTTCGTCCCGGATCAGGTAGATGAAGGGGCGGTCCACTCGGAAAGATATGGGGCTGGGTGTCGAGGTGGCGCTGGGGTACTGGTTCCCCTCGGGCGCCATCTCCATGACAACCTTGTGTTTGACACTGCTGAGCTTGGTAGCCTGAGTTGTGATCTTCTCCAGGTGTGGATTCTCCAGCCATTCAGAGAGACCTGCAGAGAGGGAGGGATTGGAACAAGGAAGAGGACAACAAAGGTAGAGATCGAGACAGTGGTGTTTGCATCCTCAATGTTTAAATGCAAAGAAAAATTCACTGGTCATTGACTGTCAGACCTGGACCTGGTTCTGGTTGGGGACTCACCCAGATCGCTGAGCAGTGGCAGCAGGTCTGTGGCGTAGCTGAGCCTCAGGTTGGGCAGAGTGAGGGACACCTTGGCAGGGAGGAGCGTCATGGAGAGGTCCTGAACGAACTCAGCGGTCAGACTCTCCTCCAGCAGGGTCAGGTTGGAGGTCACTTCATCAGGCAGCAAGATGAACATGCTGATGTCGTCCTGCATCTGGATCTGAGTGATCTGGTCAAGGACGAAACCCCAGTAAATATTGTTCAGGAGATAAATCAGAAAACGGCCAGAAAACAGTTGTACTTAGTAGAAAACACTCACTGTGCAGCTCAAATCTGGATCGGCTCCCATCTTCACAGGGTAGTTATCCTGTTGCATCATGGGAACTTGGACGGGTGCCCCGCCATCCACCTGGAAGTTCTCCATTATTCCGCTCTGGCTGAACCGAATCACCCACTTTCCTGTTTACGAGCAGAAAACCGAGTCTTCACTGACATTCATGCCCCCACACTCTATACTGGCCTTGTATTTAACGTGGAATGTAAGTCCAATTTTAATCCAAGAAGCAACTTCAAACTCTCCAACAGCAGGAAAACCTTCCTTGTGAGATCAACGAAACTTTTGTTGAGGTAAACCCACCCGGACGTACCTTTAAAGTAGGCGGCGCTCACAGTGTTGACTCCAGTGTTCCGGGGGTAGGGTTTGTCCAGGAAGCGCTGCACCTTCCCGCCCGTCTGCTGAGATACCCAGTCGCTGATTTCTTTTGCATCTTTGGCTCCTACCAGCGCCTTGGGACGAACTCCGTACTGCTGCTCCACACGCGTGAAGAAGTCCTGCTTCAGACGAAGCCCTACAAAGAGCAAAACGATGGATTAGAAAGATGGCGCTTTTGCATTAGTCTGGAATCTTAAAGCTCATTGACCATATACTGACTGACAGGTTTTAACAGTCCACCAGCCCACTGATGCAGCAGCGGATCTACACCAATCCCATATAAGGCCTTTTCTGGGATCCCACTGACGGAATCCATCATAGCGACAAAGAACTTTATTCCCAGGGTGTGTATTTTATTGACTCCAGGGATGGGGATCCAAACAAACTAACCAGGTTTTAATTTGTCAGTCACTGGAAATGTACGATTAAATGCTTTCTGTTTGTCTTTTGTTAGTTTTAAGGAATACTGGAGAATCATCATATATTAGGCTCATTTATGCCCCACTTACGTACGAAAATAGATACGTCGATTTAAAACAATGCAACCGTCAATGCTAACAAACTTTCATACATTCCTTTCCATGAGTCCTTTGCGTTAGCGTTGGTGTTATGCAACACTCCACTTGAGGGCAACTCAGAGTTAAACGGTTTCTGACAACAACAGAGTGACAGTGGAGGACCTCATAATAATGTACCTGTTTGTTTCCTGTGAAATCTACCACATTTGTTCATTTATTTGTTTGCTTTTCACTATCACAACTTTTCCAATAAACTCAAAGTTTTCTGCCCCAAGAAAAGCTTGGATCGAAGCCATGTCTTCGATGTACTTGATAGGAGACATAATTACGCATGTTTCGATCTCACATGAACTCACGTCGTGCCAGGTAAATGCGATCGGCTGTGCTTAGGCCTTTTCCCGGCGTCCTGATCGAGGCCAGCATGTCTTTCAAGGTGGTGTGGAGCTGGGGATCCTTCAAGGTGTGGTACCTCAGAGCCCTGAACAGCTGCCTCTCAGCATTCTCAGACCCTCCTAGGGGATAACAGGACTCACGTTACATACGTTCAAAATTTCTGGCAAGATTCCTGTTGCAGATTTTCGTGTGCCCTGTTTCCTGGCTGAAACATACTGAGGAACAAGGTCTAATGTCCAAATATCAGTTAATATTAGATGTAAATATTATAGCTACAGGGATTTTTTTATTTCCTTCCCTTAGAGGTCACAGCAGGTGGAAAAAACACGAACCTCTGATGCTATTGCCTTAGAGAAGTGTCATGGTTAATATATCAGATAAACAGCTTCAGTAGACACAGAGCAACAGTAGTACTGCATGATAATGAGATATTTGGATTTTTTTTTTTTTTTTACTTTACTCTCATCTTGAAACACCATGTGAGGAGATGAATCCCATTTGAGTGACCAGATATTTGCTTTTGTTATGACTGACATCATTGATAAAAAAAACTAGATCAGATATTTTCTCACTTCCTTTTTTTCTGCTTTTTTCCCCTCTCTCTGTTTATTTCTACATATTTTTTCATTTAAGCACTTTATTTTTAATCCGTTATAAGCCCTCTCTGCGAGTAACCAATCCTGGAGCAGGAGAAGGA
>CM029129.1:24953445-25135945 GCA_016859345.1 Istiophorus platypterus
TAAAATGTACAGATGTGGTTGACTGCTTAATCAAGTGAACTGAACACATGACAAACCAATTTACTTCATCACTTCCATATAAAAATTATGTAAAACTCAGGTTAGAAGATTATGAGATAATGTTCACTCCACTTTATCATCATCCTCCACTCTGGATTTCCCATCAGCTTCACCTGAACATGCCAAAGTTTGGCTTGGAAGTCAGATTTCAGACATTTTTGCTGCAGAATGAAGGCAACACAGGATTGTGACTAATGATCAGAAGTTTTTTTTCTAGTCAACGTCAGTTTTTTTCTGTGTAGACTTTGTTTTTTGTTTGTTTGTTTTTGTTTTTTCTGCCTCAGTGTCAAAAATCAGAAACTGATGAATGGGACAAGAAGCTTCTGTTTTCTTCTGTTCAGCAAAACTTTTCACAAAAAGTTGCAGAGTCTCTGGAGCTTTAAACTGTTAAAACAAGTAAGTTCTTCATACTAAGGTCAAGCAAAATTTTTAAATAATTCAACGTATGTGTTAAGATAAACTATATGAGAATCTGACTGTTGTGGCTGATGTGCACCATAAAGCAGGCGATGGGCACACGGAGCTGTGTTGGCTCCTTGTCGGTCCTTCTTCATCCTCCAGGTTTTTAAACGTGGTCTGATGTGGACTTGCAGAGTCCTGCAGCAGCCTGCAGATGAACAGCCAACAGGGCAGACACACGGTTCCTGTAGGAACTCGTCCCCTCGCTCGCAGGAATGTTTTCTCATTGGCTGCCGGTCAAATCTCTAATATGGCATTAGCCGAGGTCACGACCCCCAAATTATTTCTACAGAACAGCAGAGATGTTTTTCTTGGCAACCAAAGTCTTTTCAGCTCTGATTCAGCCCAGATTTCAAAAAGTCAACCCTGAGAGCTGCAAACAAACCGACAAGCAAATCACTTCAGCTGCTCCATCTTCACAAAAATCCCACATTTCTCATCTAACCACCAAAGGTATCGCGGGCATTTCACTGGACCTGAGGCCTTTGCCTTTGACCTGAGGCGGAGCACCGACCCCGCCGCTGTTCTGCGGACCCGCGGTGAAAGCTAGGGAGCTGTTATGTAAAGAGTTCGGGTGGAAAAGCTCCAGCTGTGCTTGTGTTTCCTGGCACAGCGACGGAGGCTGAGATGGAAAAGCTGAACTGAACCGAAGAGGGTTCATTGATTCAGAAAAAAACACAGCCAGCATGTCGGGAGGCAACGAGATCATCAGAGTCAAAGACAAAGATGAATGTAAATCTTTATCGGTGCTTGGTCTTTTTTGTCTTAATGCCAACAGATCAATGTCTCACCCAGATAAGATGGAAACTCTGGATTCTCTGGATCAAACGTCTATCTCTGCTTCATTTCTGAGTCTTTCGGCCTGAAGTTGCAGCCTGAAGTTCAGCAGTTTTACGTTAACTGTAAATTCAGTTCCGTTGAAAAAGAAAAGGTAAAAACTGTGCGTAAGAGCGCAGGGAGACAAACTCACCTCTCCTCCGCTCCCGGACGGTCCACGTCGTTCAGACTCTCTCTCCCTCTCCCTCTCTCTCGCAGCGGATGAGAAGAGACTTCGCCCCGCCGACGCCTCCTGGCTCTGCGCCCGCGGCGGCGCGCGTCCAGCTGCAGCCAGCTGCAGCCGGCAGAGCAGCGGGAGCGCGCGGGGAGGACGGGAGCTTCAGAGGAATGAAACCAGAAGGCGAGAAATCGGGGGCCCATATGTTTTAGCTGTAATTGTTCCACAGAGGAACCTCTACAGGTTCTTCTCCAAGGCCCAATTTAGACCAAACTGACCATCACTCATGTCCTGGAGATAATTTAATTATTTTGTCTCTCAGGCGTTTTTATCTTAAGTTATAATACATTAAACTAATCCTGTTGGACTAAACCCTACGGACGCGTCCAGGAGCCCCGAAAATTCTCCTCAGCCCCAGGAGCTTCTTTGAGAGACCCCAGAAGCTCTTCAATATCAGGTTTATTTCAGTCACTTGAAGCATCTACCTGGTACCCATGGACCCTAGAACCATCCAAGGAACTCAGAAAACATTTCAAGGACCTCTAAAGACACATTAAAATACAGAGCCCATAAGGTCGCCAGGCATCGAAAATGTCCCTTGATTTCTGGTATCTCCATGGGACCACAGAAGCCACCTCCAGAGCCCCTGAAACCTCCTAAAAATCACCTAAACCACAGTGAGGACCACATCATACCCTGCTGGAACCATAATAGTAATCCCTGGAACTCTGTGAGGATCTACTGGAACCCAGACCTGTGGAACCTACACAGCGACATGTGAAACTTCCTAAGGACTGTCCTAGAATACGAACACATGGAACCCCAGTAGGAACCTGTACCCTGCACATTAGGACATCAACCTCAGAAGGGCTGGAAGGGCTTTGGGATCCCCCCAAAGGTCCCTAAGGGACCCATGGATCCACTGTACAGACAAACTGAGCCCCCACAAGGACCTCCTCAATAAAGTTCTCCCAACTCTTTGCCTGTCAGGCATAGCTTGCCTCTATGCTGTGTGCTGGCTCTAAAAGGCTCCAATCAAGGTTCAGGTTATAGGTAGTAAGAATTAGGTTAAGACCATAGTTTGGGTCTTCCCTTTTCTAACAAGAGATAAGGTTTGTATACAGCCTGAGCAGGCAAAAGTCGGGGCAAAGGAGGCCAACGTAGCAGATTGCAGCGATTGTTATTTTTTCCTTGTTTTTTTGTTGGCTGAACGTAGGAGCAGCGTTGTTTGTTTTGGACATACAGTGCTCTTCTTTTTTAGGCCAACTGTTATCAAGGCAAGAACTATGAGGAACTGACACTGAATCAGTAATCTGACTGGTTAGTGTTTGTCCCGAAATGAGCGGCTTTTTAAAAACTTAAAAGGTTTTTAAATAAACAGAGAAACAGTCAAGTGTTAACTAAAGATACAAAGTGGAGAGGGGGGGGGGGGTCATTCTTAAGAAAAGCTGTATTTCTTTCTCTAAGTGAGTCCAAATGAGAGATTAGAGTCTCGCAAACAAATCCAAAGCATTAACTGTAACTCTCTTTCCCACAATATAAACACACTCTTGTGTCAACATTTTATTTTCCCTGACTGAATATGAAATTAAAATCATCACATTGTAAATCTTCCAAAAAAAAAGATAAAATGTTCGAAGGAAAAGTTTTTGATTTATGAAACAGAAAATTCCCCCAGAGAAAAGATGAGACTAAGTGTGTGTACAAGGCATTGTCAGGCCTCATAAATGCATTATACACAGTCAATGAACGCTGTATGACAATATCATCACAAACCTCATAGGCTTATAAAACATCACCAATCTGGTAAACCTCAGTTTTTTCTGTTTCAAATTTTTTGACTCTCATACAAAACATATGACCGATCACAATAATTGTAGCGCGTTGGTAGTCTTTGCTAATTTACTGGAATATCTTTTGACCAACACAAGACCAGGGTATTTTTTTCTTCTGTTGCACGTCTGAATTTACTTTAAAGGAAACTTCTGACAATTTGGGAAATGTGCTTTTTTGCTTCTTGCAGAAATAAGATGAGAATAAACAAACAAGATATAACACGTTAATCCATGAGCTTCACAGGTGCTGGTACGTGGATTCTGTTACCTTTGAATAGAGCCAGGCTAGCAGATCCCTATTTCCAGTCCTTATGCTAAACTAAACTAACCAGCTGCTGGCTGTAGCTTCATATGTACCATACAGAGTCGTAACAATTTGAATAATCAAACCCTCAGCAAGAAAGAGAACAAACATTATTTCATAACATGACAAACTCTTTCTTTAATGAATAACATTTCAAACTTCAGGCAGCTACAGAGTGATCTGGTTTGGAGCAGGTTTTGCTCTCCTGTGTCTTCTTCTGCTCAATGCTGCCCTCCAGTTCATTTACACTCTGCAGCTGCTCTTTCTCACCAGCAGGGGCGCTGCATGAATGCATGCAGTTGCCCTCTGCTGACTCTGTCTTGCTACATGACCTGTTGCTGCGTTTGCTGTTTGTGTCCCTGTCGTTGATGCTGTCCGTCACAGGTTGGTCGCTCATGGTGCCGTTGCCGCTGGGATCATCATTGAACATGAGGTCATTGTCAGGGGCGGGGTTTGTGACGATGCCCATGAAGAGGGGGGCCAGGGTGGCGTCATCAACAAGGGCAAAGAGGAAGGGGGAGTTGACAGAGAAGAGGGAGATGGAGCGCAAGGAGGTTACAACCGTGGTGGCGGACGCCTCCACGCCTTCCTCACTGAGTTCTATGGTGCTGGCATGGCGGACACCCGTCACCTTCAGAGGCCGGTCAGAAATCCCAGAGAGGTCTGGGCCCATGAACAGAGAACCAAGACCTGATAGAGAGAACCAGAAAGAGATAAGAGGCAAGAGTTCCAGACTGAAGGTTCAAATATATTCTGTATGAATGGACATGTTCAGACAAGGAAGGTATAATTTCCACTTAAGGATGAACGGGGAAAGAAAAATGTTTTTGTAACGCTGGGTAAATTATTTAATCAGGGTTTGGTTTATGTGACTCTAAATTTGGGCTTGTTTTGCATCTACAGGGCAGCTGGCATGGGCAGCATAGATGCTTGTTAAAACAAGCAGACCTATTGTCTTCATCAACATGGATGTCATCATGTCAGGATACAAGACTGTCCTAGGAACAGTCCACAAAACCATCACTTTTATTCATTCCCCAGATTGGCACTTCAGCATGTTCTAGGGTCAAGTAATGTGACACTATGTCATTTCTTCCAGACATCCACTCTGACTTGGAACAAGATTGTATTCTCACCCATGCTGGTCAGGGCCTCCTCGAGCTCCTGGTGGTACTGCAGCTTCACCTTTGGTAAGGTGACCTGCATTTTTTTCTCCTGAGGTAGACGTCTATAGAGGTCAGAGATGTTCAGTTTGGGAAGCACTGATGACACATTTTCCCTGCCTGGCAAGGGCAGGACGATTAAGAAGCTGGTGTTTCCCTTAAAGGGAAAACTGGCAACCTGGAGAAGAGAAAAACACTCTCTCTTATATGGACATCTCTCAACAAATAGACCATAGGAACACGGTGGTTAAAACGTGAAGGGTGATAAGAAAAAAAAGAAATCAAAATACCATTAAAATGTATAGAATGAGGAATAAATTAGACACATAACTTATTTAAAGCATGGCTACTGAAACTACCTGTTTATGAGTATGTTCACAGTTTTGTAAGAGTTCACAGTTTTGTAACAGTACAGCTTAAAATAGTTCAGGTCAAAGTCTGAAGTTGGGATGGGGGAATCTCAGGGCACGAGCCAACTCAGAGTTCAAATCAGTACCCCAGGTTTTATCCCAGTTGGACCAGAAAACCTCCAAAGTGATCTGATCCTGATTGGATGTCCAGAGCACCTTGAATGCTCATTCCAAGGTGAGGACGCAGAGGTTCAACTCTGAATTACTTTACTGTCCCAGCTCCTCACCCTGTCTCTAAGGGTGAGACCACTTACCCTTCAAAAGAAACTAATTTCAGTTGCTTTTATCAGACAATGTCCAAAGCTCAAGAACGCAGTTGGGGGTTGGAACATTGGAGGGACACCTGACACTTTGAACTTGACTTTTGCTTTGGTCTGTAAGTGACCATGGTTTCAGAACCAAAATATATCCTGAGGTGTCAGTGGTACCATGTCAGTGGTTTTAATATAACAAGACACTTGGCTTTCATTGCTTTCATATATTGTGTTAAATGAAGAGAAAAATGAAATGCAGCTAGGTGTCTATGGTCTTTAGTTAGGCCTAAATGTGTAAATATCACTTTCAATGAATCAAAAACCAAACAGCCAGTTTGGGTTTGATTTAACTGGGACATCTGGTCACCCTACAAGACAGACAAGAGAACATAATCCAGGATGGCCACAAACTTGTTTTCTAATGCAAGTAAGATAGGGTTTTTTAGGGAAAAACACCGTAACAATGTCATGCTCTGGTGTGTAAAAGCCTTGAGGACATTCTTGGCTTTTCTTGTGATATCGGATGGTACCTGAAGCATCAGCAATTTACCCAGCTATGCTGGTGTTACCTGTGCTGACAGCTGTGGATCATCCAGCAGGCGCAATGGGAAATGGGCAGATTTCATCATGTCTACTGACACTGAATTCTGGCTGTCCACGTAGAACACTCCCTTAGAGGTCACTAGGGGGTCAAATTGAGTCTGCCATTCACCTGACAAACACAGCAAGATGGAATCATTAGTAATTTAAAGGAAAACATTTGTCTCATATTCATGTAAACCACCATACAGAATTGTTTTGGGTTTACTGGTTCACCTTTGAAGTACACAGCATTCATGAGCATAAGCATCACTTCATGTGGAATGCTCTCAAGGAAGTTGGGGATTTGCCCATTGGTGACGTCCTCCACCCATTGGTTGACCTCTTCTACAGAGACCAGAGGAACAGGCTGTGATTGGTACCTGAAAAAAAATCACAACTGTTTAATTCAATAACAAACATGATCTATCATTCAGAATCTTCCATATGGTATCGATGGAAGAAAAACATTAATTATTACTGCAATCCCCTATAATACTGTCCTTTCATCTCTTCCCTGAAGATTAAAAAAATATTCACGCTTGGTTTCAGGTGACTTTAACGGCTCTAACAGCTGTCGTTACAACAGCCGCGAGCACTAACAATATATCTGGTATACTTGGCCTTGGTAACGACCTCACCAAGGATAAAAAGCGGTTTCCCCACAAGTCAGTCAGAACTGAAGAAGCCTCCTGGATGAGAGGTGAAACGTAGTCACAATCCACAACCAAGTCCAGTTGCCCTTGGCTTAATTTTTCTTGGATTCATTATTACTGCTTTTACTTGCAGCAACAGTAACTTCCATTGTCTTAAAACATGTTGTTTAATATCTGACGATGTCATAGATTCTGCTCATATTGTCATGGCTGTTGTCATGGCCTCTTCTCTTTTCTCCAACCTCCAGCTCTAGTAATCTGGCCCACTGGCAAGCTTACTACCTGTACTGGCTTTTCAGACAATGTCATTCCCAGCATGGACAGTAGCTGTCACTACAGGGCTTCCCCAGCCAATCCTCCACAGCTGCTTAGCAATCAGCTCCCAAGTATATACAGCTCTCATTCAATACACTTCACTCACTAGTTTTTCACGGCTTACGAACTGTGGTTTACCAGCCTTTCATCTTATCTGCTCATCTTAGCCTGTATGACCAGTTGCCTGCCCTTGGGACATATTTTTTGGCAATGTGATATCTATCTATAATTCCCAATCTTTCCTTGCCACTTGGCAAAGTAAAGACAGTTTGTAATAACCCATCTCTGTCGTCCGAGTTTGAGTCCGACGTTATCCTGTATTGAGACATCCAAACTTAAACATGTACATGAGTCTTCTAATTAAAAGTGCACACAGTGTATATGGAATGACTTTAGTTGATACCTGGCAATAGAGTCCTCAACAAAAGGCAGTTTCACTTCAAATCCTGAGAGATGACAGAAGGGAGAGAAAATGGAAAAGGTGGATGAGTTTTACACCAAACATCGCAAGAACCATCATTCAATTTGACACTCATCAGCACAAACCTCGTCTCAGGTACATGCGTGCTGCCACATTCAACGACGTGTTTCTGAAATGAGGTAGAAGGCCTCCCAGGATTTGATGGTAGCACGGCAGACCTTGGGCGTGAAGGCTCTTCAGCAGCAGTTTCTCTGTCTCGTTGCGAGCGCCTGATAAAACAATTTAACCAAGACAAGGCAAAGTCTGTACAGGAAAATATATGGAACAAACACCATGCAATATGAGCAGTTTCTTCAAATAGGTAATATGATACTGGACTAAAGATCTGTAGTCATGCTAGAAGTTGCAATGTTCATTCCAGGGGAAAGATAATGTGAAATCACAGGGGGCGGTTGTACATAAATTTTAGCACATCTCAGAATTGTCGTGTCAGGTTCAGAAATAGATTCAGACTTTGCTCAATGTCAGGCTTTACATTTTTAACAAATGGTGTACAATGCTATTATGCAAGTCTAAAAGTACAGCTGAGGCAGATTTTTATTCTTTTTCCGTATTTTAGAATTATCCTCTAATGATGGGTGAAAGAAAAGAGGATATTTTGACCTGCTGTCATAAATGAAATGTTAGGGGACCATTATAGACATTTGAATCACATTTTCTGGGGACCATTAATACAATGTTTTCCATTTTTAACTAACATGTTTTTATATTTTTTTGCAATGGCACCAGTGGGCTGGCAATGCTGATTGGCTCATCAGTCAACCATTTTGGTCCAGACTGTATGTTTTAACAATTGAATGGATTGTAATGAAATGCAGACATTTGTGGTAACCAAAGGACAAATTCTAATGACTTCGTGATCCCCTGACAATTCATTTTATCACTACCAGCACATGTATCTGTATACCTGTACAGACATTGTAGACAGTAACTCCCAAAAGGCCCTTTGGAGCACAATGAGGTATAGTATTTAGCCTTTATTATTTTCAAAGGGTGTCTTCAGTCCTAGACCCTGCGTAATTAGGACATGGAAAAGACAGTTGCTGACTAGCCCTATTTTTGTGTGGATGGTTAATTGGTAAAGTGGCTTATGATTTAGATTTTTAAAAATCCTGTACATAGTTGATTAAATACTGAAATCTCGATTCTCATGCAAAACTGAAGTTATACTCTCACTGACCTAAAGTGAGCTGAGCAAGGGCAAAGGCCAAGCTTAGAGGTGAGAGGACGACGTTCGGCTGCTGTGGACTGATTGGAAGATTTTCCAGGAGCTGTAAACCCAGTCGCTCTATGGTGCCCCCTATCACCCGCTTTTCCTCATGGCTGAAAACCTGCCTTCCTCTACAACTGTTAACCGTGTCCTCCTCCTTCTCATCTACAGGATCAGGAACATCAGGAGCTCCTGGACTGGGCTCGTCCTGAAGACAGGAGGAGAGATGGGGTTCAGTTTCTCAGATCAGGCTAAGGTCACGTAAAGAGAAGGACCAAATAAAGAATTTCCCTTTAGTGCTTAAAAAGTTTGTTTACTAGAAAGAGGTTCTTCTTACAGTCAGTCCCAGGCAGCAGAGACAAAACAAGAGGAGAAGACAACACAGCTTCATTTCCAAACAACCAGCCTGAAAAACAAAGAGACATCATCAACCATGAGGAAGACTGTTTGTGTCATGGAGGCTGTGATCATTTTCATCCATAGGACTAAATAGCTTAGATGAATACCATATCATATTACATGTTTTTATTTTTCACTGACTGTGCTTGATGACCCTCTTAAAAAAGACATGGTGCATCCCCAAAATTAAAAATTGAAAATGGTTCTTTTTAATGAAAAAAATTCTCCATGACGAGGGCCATGATGCAGCCATTAGACTTCCTAACCTTCCTAGAGAGTCTTGGGGATACTAATGTGAATTTACCCAAATTAAGTCCAACAAAGGCCACATTTCTACATTGAAGTTGTACAATTAAGTAACGCAAAACAATACTAGACCTGCTCATGAGTACATTCGCGCATTTTAGCATGCTAATATTAGCACGTTAGCATCGTAAGTTAGCATTAAACGCTATACAACTCAAGCTGACAGAAATTGTTTCTGAAGTTATCCTCTCATGAACTTAATTGTTGAATGATTAGAACACTGCCCTGTTGGTGCTGCTTGAGAAAACGTTATGGGATCATCATAGTTATTAGGATTCTTCCTCCAGGGGTCAAGACTGTCTCAACCAATTTTTAATGACAATCTGTCTAAATGTTTGTCAAGATATTTCAGTCCAGGCCAAAGTGTTTAAATGGCAGACGAGCCTCTGTACTCCTACATTGCTCGTGATAAAAGCTGTCAGGCTATTTATATCTAAATACCCTATAATTTTCATTCTAATGGTATCTATCGATGTATCTGTCCAGTGGGTTTAGAGTCAGTTGAGGTTTCAGATATGGCTGCTGTGTTTACCAGGAGACTAAAGGTTACTGTTTCAGAACCCTTATTTTTTTGCTGAGCTGTAGTACACTGAATACACAGAGAACAGAATTCACTGCATTACATGAACCGTATGAGTTTACCACTGCTGTATATGAGATAAGCTTCATGCTCAAACACATAAACAGACACCTAAGGATCTAACGAGTTGCATCATCACTGGGTGCAATTCAAAACACTCTCTAGCACTCATTGTATTCTATTAAATTACAGAATATTTTAGCGGCACTGCAAATGATTTGCAGTAAATTTCTGTGCAGAACCGCAGAATGCAGGTCCAAACTCACCTGGCCTGTGTGTGATGTGGAGACAGATGATGAGGAACAAAAGGGGTAACAAGATGAGATGAATAAAATAAGAGTAAAGACAGATATGGCCAAGCTTCTCTAGGCTGGAGAGCGTACTGCCTGGAGTCAACCACTACTGCCCCCCTGTTGGCTGGTTAATAATCAACCCTGGACTGATCACGGCCGTGTCTGTGCTCACTACACAAAGTAAAAGTAAAGAGACATGCTGTCTGTCAGTCTGTTGTAAAACTCTGTATGGTTTGGTTTCACCACTCTGAATATTTGGATGTGAATCCATATTGGATGACGGAGATACGATCAGTCAGTAGCGTTCTCAGACTGAACTGATTTATCTACAGTGGTGGGTTAGATACTATGATACAGTAAACTTTAAACTTGTCTTTAGCCAAACGACTTTCTCCGGAACACCTGGAGTCTCATTCCTGTCATGGACACAAATAAACTGACGGCGAGTTAGTAATGACAAAAAGGTCACTTACATATCTCAATCAAGACAAAGCCAAACGTATAACGTAATATCTTATAATTATGACAGTAACCCTTTGTATTTAACGATTATGAACCAGGGGACTAAAATTATTCATTAGAATTAGAAAAAATGTTCTACAAGGCCATAATCAGGTTTTAATAGATTTTAAAATTATGCTATAGTATAGTAATGAAAATGTGTGGACATTATGTCACACATTTGATGAAGCGCCATATATTCGTGACCTGGAAACTACAACTTGATTACAACAAAATTATGTATGCAAATTGAAATCTTTGTGCATGTTCTAAATATTTAATCAGTGTTTTACTGGTAGACACAGACTTCTACACTGGTCACTTAACAAAGAGTTTTCTCAATAAAGCTACTTACTAGTTTTCTCATGTATAAACTAGACATAGATCAACTAAACTGCATTGTACTGAACTAAACAACAAAGCTATAGTACAGTGAACAAAAATAAACACATGCTAAACTGAACTAAACTACACTGAAAAAACAAATCTGAAATAAAGAAAATATCACGAGTTTCACAGTGGATTGAAAGTGAGCCTCAGTGTTTCAGACTGCAACTGTTTTGTCACTGAATCGTCCTTTAGTTTGGTGCCTTGGGTCGCCCTACATGTACATTCAATGGAGAGAGTGGGTGTATATTTGTCTTGTTCGGACTGCCTGGCTCCGGCTTCACGCCCCCACAATGCAGCTCTGTCACAAACAGGGTCCTTCCTCCACCTCCGTTCATCCTCCTGGTTTCACCACAGAACCCCAAAAGTCTCAGAAAGACACTGTGAATCAAGTCCGTCTGAAATCTGGCAGAGACGATTTGTTCAAAAGTACATTGCTCTCCACACTACGAGGTGATTACCGTGTAATTGAAGATTCAGTGAACACAATCGAAAGTATTCAACAGACCTAAACAGCCAAGAGCTCAGAGATTCAGTCTGCTGGTCTAAACATCTCTGACGACTTCTGGTATGAAATTTTGATGATGATGATAAGATGTGTTTCAGAGCTTTGCTTAGGTTAAAGTAAAAGCAGGGAACTTGACAGGCTCCCAGTGTGTTAATAAAAAGAAAAGCAATCCAACTCCTCCCACACACTCCTCTGCCTCACTTCCAGTAATTACAGATTTTTTGCCAGCTTTGCACACACAGATACACTCATCCATATACAAACCCTCCCTCTGTAAACCAGTGCTGAGACAGCAGACACTCCAGTGCACTCATCTCTCTGGGAATCTATGTATGTTCAACATACGAAAAAGTCTCAAGGTTTTGTAAAGACCTGATCACACCAACTGAACTCAGTTCCAGTCAGATCAACACAATTAATGGTTCCAATGAGGGAAGATCTGGAATTGTTTATGTGTAGTTCAATGTGGCACATGAATTTGCTCAGTTGCAATGTTGGCAGAATGGGAAGAAGAGGGACTATACCCCTCTGGCCTGGGGGTGTTTGCTAGGTAACCCGAGGTGCTTAGCCCCGATGCTAACCTTGTAGTCTCACCAGATAAACTGCTTAAATTTGCTTCTTTATTTTGTGTTACGTATATGTAGTAGTTTGCTATCCAGTGAAGCTAGATGCAAACAAACAGGGTTTTGTTCCAATAGAATGATCTGCATCGGTTGTATCGGTAGTGACATTTGATTTTACTTTGATGTAACGGCCAGCAGTCGTTGATCTGCAGCTACAGTGTGATTCTGTCTTCAACTCAGAATTACAAGTTGGATACTGATGTTGGTCCTTCAACCATTTGAGAACTTTATTTGGAGCGACCAGCTTCAGTGATACTATTTATCAACTACGATAATAAAAAAAATATAATAATAATAAAAAATACAGGACATGCTTTTCAGTCAAACCATGTAATTCACAATGCAGAGACCTACTGAATGTTTAAAGGTTAAGGAGTTTTTAATATTATAATTCTAATCAAACAGAATATCAGAGAGGGCGACTGTGTTTTAATTCAATGTTCATCGTGAGGATCTTTACATTCTAATGCAATAGCAAAGACTGGCCAGCAGGTGTCACCATTTTGGCTTGACTTGGATGTTTTTCAACCAGTCTTTTAGACATGAGAGGGAATAAGGTCAGACCAAAAGCTGAGTGAATGTCCACTGTGTGGCAGCAGAGGATAAACTGAAGCCTTTATCACCGGACAGTCAGTGAAGAACCTGCAGATCTGTCTTTACGGTTCTAATTAACAGCTAGTAAAGCAATCCCTGAACTGTCAACCAAAAATTTTTTTTACTTATTTCTATTCTTCTATTTCTATCCGCTCAAGAAAACCTGAGCAGAGATTAGTTCTGTTTTAGTGTAGAATCAAACAAACCATGTCTCTTCTCCAACGTCAGCTCCATTTGAAGTAAAGATATATTTGACCCTGATTGACAGCGTAGTGTGTAATTTCATTCATTTCCATTCAGTGAATATTTATCTGAATGACATTATAAACATGATGCTAAAGCATGTAAATAAATTGAATTAAACAAATAATACATATACTGAAGTTATTAAAATCCTCCTCCTCACCTACAAAGCCTTTAATGATCAGGCACTATCCTATTTAAGATTAAAGAGCTCAGAGAACCTTACTACCCCATGAGACACTTTTCTCCCAGAATGCAGGTCTACTAGTGGTTCCTAGAGTCTCCACAAGTAGAACAGAAGGCAGAGCTTTCAGTTCTCAGGCTCCTCTGCTATGGAACCATCTTCCAATTTGGGTCTGTGAGGCAGAGGAGGCTTAAAACCTTCCTCTTTGATATAGCTTATGATTAGAACTGGCTCAGCATTAACTCGAGCCTTCACCTCACTATGCTGCTATAGGCCTAGACTGCCGGGGGACTTCCCATGATGCACTGGGCTTCCCTTTCCCCTACCTCCTCCTCTCTCCCTATGAGTATTAACATCTCAAAAATGCCTGTTACTAACTGTCTTTCCTCTAACTGTCTGGCAGGTTTTTGCCTCCGATGCTCCTGAGTCTGGATCCATGGTTGTAGAACCACCTAATGCTCCATGAGCCTGATCAACACCTACTGCTTTAATTATGATAGTATATATAGCTAATAGTCCCATTATTGTGCTATGCTCTCTCTCCTCCCTCCTGCCCCCCCCTTGTCTCTTTGGGTCACCGAAAAAACCCTGGGGGTCATCACATGATTTATGAAGGAGAAAAACACAAAGTTCCCAATCACTGATCTGGATTCAGTTTTTTCCCAACCATAGATTTTTAGTGACATATTGATCATTTGAACAGTTATTGAAATTAAATGGGTTGGAAATTTAGAGGAAAAATTTTCTTTGGTTGAACTGAAAACAATTCATAGTCTGAAACATGACAGAGAACTCCCAACTACACACTGATTTCTTTATATGTGTTATGTACAACTTTAATTTGAGTGACTCCAGCTGTCAGATAAATTTAGTTCAGTAAAACGCATAGTATCTCCCTGTGAAATGAGTAGACATATAAAGTTGCATAAAATGGAAACATTCAAGTACAAGTAACTCAAGCCGTATTTTAAGTACAGTGCTTGAGTAAATGTACTTAGTTACTTCCCAGCGCTGCTGTACATGGAATGAAACTAGTTACAAAACTCTTCTCCTATTACTGGGCGTTGACAGTGGAGGCAGACATGGATTATTATCATAAACAATGTATATGTTATTTAAAAAAGTACTGTATGTATGTGTAGTATAGTTATACTCTGTATAAAATATCTATTTCACTGTATCATACATCTTATCTGTTTATTTCATCTCATCTTTTTTATTTACCTTATATCAAACGTGGGTCCAGTTGAAACTGTCTAAAGTGATTAATAACAGTTACAGATACAGTTTTTTCTGCCTGAGCAGCCACAGGCTGAGACACGATCATCAGAAAAGTGACTGAATATTTCTCCACTTTATCACCTGAAAGGATTTTTTCTGGATGAGCACAAGCTCTGTCTCAGCTCGGTGAGTTTCCACCAAGGTCCGACACAGGAGGAGGACGACAGATGCAGATGCTGAGGACGGACAATGGACGATGGATTGAGACAGTGTCAGGAGGGGCTTTCATTAAAACAAATGTCTGGTGCACAAGGACATGAACTGTTATTAACTTTGAGAAACTTCTGTAACTCTGTGAATAAGAAGAAGAAGCTTTTAGTCACCGATCAGACCAGGGGCCCCTCAGATGTAGGTCAGAAAGGTTTAAGGTTGAAGCTGCAGCTGGAAACACGCAAGTGTCTCGTCCACCAGTAGCTGCCTGGGTACAAACTGTGAACGGGGAGATAAAAGTGCAGTCGACCAGCCGATTGGCTGAATTTGTGCAGGAAGATTAAAGGTGAGCTCTGCCGGAGGTAAACAGATCTGGTTTCCTCCTCTGTGTTTACTCTGGTGAGTTTGAATAAAGTCTGCAGGGACACACCGTGTGTGTGTGTGTGTGTGTGTGTGTGTGTGTGTGTGTGTGTGTGTGTGTGTGTGTGTGTGTGTGTGTGTGTGTGCGTGTGTGTATGTGTGTGTGTGTGGTAACTCACCTTAGGTTAATGTGTAGAGTGAACTGTGAAACAAATCACTAATGTGTTGGGGAGAGAGGGGGGAGAGAGAGAGAGAGCAGCAGACAGAGTGAGACGAGTCTCATTGACAGTTGTTCTCAGACCCATACAGGCTCACTCACCTTCATCTTCCTAGTGTTCGCCTTCATCCCCACCATGTCAGTTCTTCCTCTGCGGGTGAAAATGTTGCAGCAGGTCTGGAGGTTGAAGGGCATCGTGGTCCTGGTCTGCAGCCCGTTCATCCTGCTCCCGCTTGCCGTCAGCACCACGGTGAGACCACTTCACTGACCAATTTAAATAAACCAGCTTACTGAGCACTAACCAGATAAACCAGTTAAATGACAAGTTTAATGGGCACTTAATAGTTTGAAAACCCAATTTACTGAGCACTAATAAGTTTAAATGACCAGTTTACTGAGGACTGACCAGTTTAAGTGACCAGTTTACTGAGGACTGACCAGTTTAAATGACCAGTTTAATGGGAACTAGGCAGTTTTAAAAAACAGTTAACTAAGCCCTGACCAGTTAAATTTAATTTATTACTAAGAGGTGATACCATTAATTAACCAGTTACTTCCCTGTAAACTGTTAAGCAGTCAGAGTCTGTTAATGTCCAACCAGCTGATGTAACTGAACCGGTCCATTGATAACTAGCAGGTTGACCAGTTTGACTAACCAGTAGCACTAACCAGCCGAGGGCTGTGTGACTGGTGGGTTAATGAGCCCGGATAATGGGGTTCTTCACGGGGCTGAATCGGCCGGAGCCCAGGTTCTGTCACTTATTACTGAACCGACTGAAGATTAACCCTCAGACATTACTGAAAGTTTAGTCTTTGACCAAACGTCACATCAGAGTAACATCGGATCTACTCTGCTTCCACAACAATAATAACATTAATGATCAAAGCAGATGTTACAGTAATTCTACCAGCAGTGTTTGTGTGTTGGCTGAAGGCTGAATAGCTAAATTCTTGTGGAACAGCTCCAAAACAAATTTGAGTCATTTTGGAAGGTTTTTCTGAAATTTGCGATAAAAATCTGTCTTTGACCATGTTCACTGCTTCCTAGGGAACTGGTGCCTGGTACAGATTCACCAGACTCAGTCCCGATAGAGGTTTACTCTCCAGGTTTTAGCCTATATAGACCGTCTCTTGTCTCAAGTGAGGATGTTTGTTGGTGAAACAGCTGATTTTAAATTTATATGATAATTTAAATCATTTTTCATTTTGTCAGTGCTCTGCTCTGTTTTATTTCATTTTCAATTGACTCTGTTTTGTAAAATAGATTCATATAGTTTTTTCTAACAACCTGAAACATGTGAACAAAGAAGAGCAGGAAAACAAATCAGCTGAAGTTCATTATATTTATGTATTTAAAATTAAATCATTAATACATCTAACTTTTGTTTTGGAATTAGAAATACATCAGATCTCCAAAAAAATGTGTTGAAGGTGCATTTTAAACATTTTCATCCAAATGATAATATGAAGTAAACCGTTCTGCATTATTCTGTATAACATTTTAAGCAAGATTATTGTAAATTCAGTGTATCAGGGTTAAGCAGCTGTTTAATGATGAATTTCTACCGTCATGGTAAAACTAGTGAAAGTTCCCATAAGCCTTAAACTGGGACCTGATCCAGTTCGGACTCTGTTCCTGAAGGTTCCAGTAGGTTTTCATGTGTGCGTGCGTGTGTGTGTGTGTGTGTGTGTGTGTGTGTGTGTGTGTGTGTGCGTGCGCGCATGTGTGTGTGTAACTCTATGCATGTTTCTTTGTCTTTCTATAAATGAAGGTTAGTAAAAACAGGGACGTGTGTTTGGACACAGTCGGTCCTGTCATCGCCTCAGCAGAGCCAGAATACAAGAACCTCTCTAACAGGTCATTTCACCCGGTTGTTACAAGGAATCTCCTCCTGTTCTCATGTTCTCCACATGCAGCTTCACGTGGTCCTCTGAGACGTCACTTTAGATATAAGGGAACAGTCTGAGAGGTGGTCAGGGTGGATGGCACAGATTTTTTCCAACATCTAACTCTCAAAATATTCATCATACTTTAGGAGCTACGAGTGGAAATATTAAGAATCTAACTATAAACATCAGTAATACAAAATTCTGTTAAAAAAACATTTGAGATTTGTTCCTTAGTGATACATAAATGTAAATTTTGGGAGAGAGGCCGAGTAACATGTCCTCTGTTTAACCAGCAGCCTCCACTGATGATGTTTCCACAGGAGGAGTCAGATTTGCTGACAGAGACATTAACAAACACTGAGACCTGATCGAAACCAGTTATTACGTCTTTATATTCTGATTCTGAATGATGACAACAATAATGTCAAGTGATAATGAAGTTCATCCCTCCCATGTAAAACAGTCTCATCAGAGAAACCTGGCAGATAAAATGAAAATCTGTTTCCCTTTTTGGCTGAACAGATTTGAATCCTTTAAGTCTCCTGGATCCTTCCAGGTGCTAGAAGGATTTCTCTTTTCGTTAAAGTAGTCGAGCACTGCCACATACCCCCAGGTGTCTCAGATTCCACCCCCCTCAGCCCGTGTGTGCATGGCGTCTTTTTAGTCTCGACTTCTGGTTCTGGACCGTCAGCCCCGTTGGTTGTCAGAACTTCCACCAGTGTCACAGCTGGACTCCGGCAGGCGAATTCAACACAAAACCTCAAGATAGGCTGTAAGCAGCCACATGTGGAGGCACGTGCATGACCCTGACAGTCGTGCACATGAGGTTTAGCACCCTCAGGGTCCACAGTGTGAGTCTGTATCAACACTTCTCCCGATTTCTATGAAAACAGCTTTTGTTTTTACACTTTTATATGTTATTACATAACAGGAATATGAATGTGAGTGAGGCATTTAACTTTTCACATTCAGGATTAAATCAGTAACTTTTATATGTTAAACAGCTGTGTTTGATCTTTAACGGAGCAAAGTGAGGCTCTGAATTTTACTTCTACTCTTCTCTCAAGATTTAATCTAAGGTTTATTCAAGCAGCCTGTTAAAATGCGGGAAACTTTAATTCTTGAACTCTGAGATTTAGATGAGCCTGAGTTTATATTCAAGGTTGTGTGGATATTCAACCTGTACATATAAAGTGGAAAAACAGGAAATTCGCAAAAAAGAAATAAATGTCAGCTCTCCACCACGTTCTCCGCATGGTTCTCCATCGTCTGAGATTTGGCTGTAGCCGGAACAAGTCCTCCAACCTAGATGACGTACAGGTGGTTTGTCGCCAACCTCTGATACAACCCATGGCAGCGCAGAAAAACGGCTAAAAATCTCTCTTTGAAAATACATTTCATTTTGTGATAACAACATCGTAAAGGTTTGGTAAGCTCGACCGGCTGGGTTCAGAGTGAGAAAGAGAGAGAGAGAGACAGGGGGGCAGGAGGGAGGAGAGAGAGCATAGCACAATAATGGGACTAATATCTATAAATACTATCATAATTAAAGCAGTGGGTGTTGATCAGGCTCGTGGGGCAGTAGATAGTTCTACAGTCCTGGATCCAGACTTGGATCCAGACTCTGATCGTGAGTCAGGAGCATCGGAGTCAAAAACCTGCAGGAAGCAACAGGAGGAAGAGGAAGAGGAGGAAGAGGAGGAAGCACAAAACTACAGGAGAGAGGAAGGACAGTTAGCAACGGGCATTTTTGAGGTGTTAATACTCATAGGGAGAGAGGAGGATGTGGAGGAAAGGGAAGCCCAGTGCATCATGGGAAGTCCCCCGGCAGTCTAGGCCTATAGCAGCATAGTGAGGTGAAGGCCCGAGCTAATGTTGAGCCAGTTCTAATCTTAAGCTATATCAAAGAGGAAGGTTTTAAGCCTCCTCTGCCTCACAGACCCAAATTGGAAGATGGTTCCATAGCAGAGGAGCCTGAGAACTGAAAGCTCTGCCTTCTGTTCTACTTGTGGAGACTCTAGGAACCACTAGTAGATCTGCATTCTGGGAGAAAAGTGTCTCATGGGGTAGTAAGGTTCTATGAGCTCTTCAAGGTAGGATGGTCCAAGGCCATTAAGAACTTTGTAGGTGAGGAGGAGGACTTTAAATTGTATTCTGTATTTCACAGGGAGCCAATGCAGAGAAGCTAACACAGGAGATATATAATCTCTTATTTTGGTTCTTGTCAATACTCTTGCAGCAGCTTCTGAATCAGCTGGAGATAATTTAATGTTTTATTGGGACACACTGATAATAGGGAGTTGCAGTAATTGAGCCAAGAAATAACAAAAGCATGTACTAGTTTTTCTGTGTCATTTTGAGAAAGAATGTGCCTGATTTTTGCAATATTACGAAGGTGAAAATAGTCAGTCCTTGAATTTTGCAAGGAATCTTGGAGTTGTCTTTGATCAGGACATGTCCTTTAACTCCCACACCAAATAGTGGTGCTAGAGGCCAGAGTGATGCCATCAAGAGTAAGTATGTCATTAGATAATTTTTTTCTGATGTGTTGCAGTTTAAGCACAATAACTTCAGTTTTATGTGAGTTCAATAGTAGGTCATTCCTGGTCATCCAGGTCTTTATATCCCTAAGACATGCTTGAAGTTTAGCTAACTGACTGGTTTCATTTGGCTTCATTGACTGGTACAATTGGGTGTCATCTGCATAACAATGAAAGTTTATGGAGTGTTTCCTGATAATATAGCCTAAGGGAAGCATATATATAGTGAATAGAACTGGTCCAAGCACTGAACCTTGTGGAACTCCGTGACTAACTTTTGAGTAGATGAGGATTCATCGTTAATGTGCACAAATTGAAATTGATCTTATATGTAGGACTTAAACCAGCTAAGAGTGAGTCCTTTGATGCCAATAAAATGCTCCAGTCTCTGTAATAGGATGTGATGGTCAATCGTATAACCATGACAAAGAAAGTCCTCAAACCTTAATGAAAAACATGTTACATTTGTGTGTGTGTGTGTGTGTGTGTGTGTGTGTGTGTGTGTGTGTATATGTGTGTGTCTGTGTCCATGTGTGCGTGTGTCCGTGTGTATGTGTGTGTGTGGAGGCAGGAGGCGGCCTGTGCTTATGTCATAGCCCTCATGGCGGTGTACTGGTGCACTGAGGTTTTGCCGCTGGCAGTGACGGCGCTGCTGCCGACCATCTTGTTCCCTGTCCTCGGCATCATGGAGTCCAAAGACGTAAGACCGGACACTCACACACACACACGCACACACACACACACACACACACACACACACACACACACACAGAGTAAAACTACAACTACAATCTCTACACTGTAAAGACAGCAGTTATGTTTTTTAGAAAAAAACAACAAAAAAACTTGTTAGGATTTAGAAACATAAAAGATCAGTGTTTCATCTTTCATATTAAGTAATAAGCCACCAGTTATATCAACTTAAGATGTCAAGTTCTCACATTCAGGGCTTAAAATCATCAGAGCAGTTCACTAAATGCCACATTCTGCCACATTTTCTTTTTTAATTCCGTTGTGTAGAAACACTGTTCGATCATCGATATACTTTCCAGCATGAATTGTGTTTGGGTCAAAGTTGTGCTGAAAGCTTTGTTTTTTCTCTAACTTCCAGCAGTTTCAAAGTAGAATCCTGCACAACGCATTGCACCAAGTGTCCACTTTATTAGGTACACCTGTAAAGTGCACGAAAACAGCCTCCCACTACAAAACCACCTTTAAAGACATGAATTTACACATTTCTGACAATGTCAACAAAGAGGGAACATGATAAACTCTGTAAACACTGATGTCATGGTAGTGCTGTTTTACTGAACCGTTTTACATCATACAGGTGTACCTAATAAAGTGGCCACCATAAATAACCTCACAAAACACTTATTCTTAAGTAACTTAATCCCCTTATATATCAAATATAACAAATCTAGTACTGTTCAACGGATTTCCAGTTCCCAGTTAGATACATCACTTTTAAAGGTAACTCTGTAAATTGTTTGCATCCATGTTGTCATGCAGGTGTGTATGCAGTACCTGAAGGACACCAACATGCTGTTTGTGGGGGGATTGATGGTGGCCGTGGCCGTGGAGCACTGGAACCTCCACAAACGCATCGCGCTCAGAGTGCTGCTGGTGGTCGGGGTCCGACCCGCCCTGTGAGTCCCCCGGTTTGTTTAAACCTTAGTTTATAATGCAGGTGCTCACCAAATATATTTAAGGATATTACCACAAAATGAATGTCTTACAGCACACAGGTAAGTGGACATTACTTAAGGGACACTGAGTAAACAAGTTACTGATGTGACAAAAGAAGTAGAAAGAAATTAGTGATTCAGAAAAGGTGATAATTACAGTAATTGAAGGTTAATGCTTTTATTAATAACCAGCGTTTCACCAAAACTTGTCATTTGTCATGACAACCATCAGCCACAGCCTTATAAATACAGCATACACATCCCACACATAGTGATAATCCTCAGCCATTGACAAGGAAGTTCCTGAGTTCATCACAGTCACTGAACACTGGGATAAAATCAGGGAAAACATCAACATTCCTATTTCCATATATATATTTTCACATCAAGAGACACAAAAGATGCTATTGTTTTAAGGTTGGTCAACCCAAGAGTAAGGACCAGTATTCATTTACTGTGGCCCGTACTGAATAGATAAATGAATAAAGCCACTACAGAAAAATGTATGTGAATATACATTTTAAATCCAAATAATTACTGAATGTTAATTTATAAGATAGTAAGAGTTCTGTTCAACCGTTGCTGTAATAATCAGTTCAAAAGTCATAATGGAAAAATGGATAAATCAGTACATCTGTGATCTTTAAAAGAAGCATTTGACATCAAATTGAGTTTTGAGACAATGAGATATCAGCGTTTTCAACCAGTAAAACAAGTTTGATTCTCATCTAAATAGCAGTTTGTCTAAACATTCTATGGAGAAAGACCTTTTCATCACCTGTGCAGCATAAAGATAAAGTAGAATTCATAGTTTGAACAACGGAGAGACGTTTCTGTTCCTAGATCCTTATAATTAGTAGTGAAGAAAAGTTTGTCCGCGTCATGTTGGTAGCGTAATGAAGACATCTGTACTTTATCATCTCAGCTTGACAATCGGTCAGCTGGGCTTCACTGGTCGTGAAGGTTCAGTATGTACAGATGAAGATCATTGTAGCATCATCATGTTTTTTACCATCTCCTCTACCTTGTCTCCCAGGTTGATGCTGGGGTTCATGGGAGTGACGGCCTTCCTGTCCATGTGGATCAGCAACACGGCCACCACTGCCATGATGGTCCCCATTGTCCAGGCAGTCCTGGACCAGCTCAACAACAATGTAGAGCCTGAACAATCCTCCAAGAGCCAGAATAGGACCATCGTTCTACACCAGGATCATCAAGAGAAAACCATCAGCATCCTGCAAACCCCAGCTCCGAGCATTCAGGAGAAAGGTATGATGGATAAGATGTGATGTGATGTAGTGCTGTCTGCTGGACCCACATAAGTCAGACATCCTGCTTTAGAAAAATCAGCCCAGTACTTGACAAATCTGTAGAGCAGATTTATTCAGTACCAATGCAAAAAGTTTCGAGAGCAATAAGGGTGTGGAGGCGGTGGTGGTGGATGGGTATGTACTGAATGAGACTGTCATGCAAATCTACAACTAATGTATACCACCACCCAGGCCAAACAAAAGGCCCTTTCTTGCAATGTAAGGGAAAGTGATTTAAAAAATTCCTGGATCTGCCCCTGATCCACTTGCAAATTTGTCAATCAATTTTATCAGTCTAATACTAGTCAAAACATTTAATTAAAAGACTAAAATGTCCATCTAATGGTGATACTAGAGGAAAATTCAGGGGATCATCAATACCAGCAGGTATCATCCTCTGGGAACCCTGAATATTTAAAAATTCATTGCAATCCATCCAATAGTTGTCAATTTCAGTCTGGACCAAAATGGTGGGCTGATTGACCAACTGACCGACCAACCAACCAACTGACCAACTGAACGAACAACCAGCTTACGAACTGAGACATTAGAATGTGTTGCTAGCATCTCCAAACACAGAGTTCATGAGGAGTTCAAACTGCTCCTGTTTTCACACCTCAACACACCTGGTCTATGTGAATTGGGTGTAATGGTCCAATAGATGATCTGACAAATGCTACACATAAACGCATTGTTTTATCTGATTCCATATTTGCAGGATATGTTTTGTAAGGTTTGGTCAGGTTTTGGTATTTAAAAAAACACATTGTTAGGGTTAGGAAAAGATTTTATGGCTACGGAATGATCCTGAGAAGCCAAAAGAAAGCAAAAGCAACCAAGGTGAATTTGGAAACAAACAGCGGTTTCTTATGTCATTGGTGAGTGTTGTGTTGAACCATATAACAACAGAACACTTTTTTTCGACAGAAGAGAGATATAATTGCTTCAACCACTAGAGGGCTTTTTTGCTTGAATGTAAACAGATGTTTTTGGAGATTTTCCAAAAGGACTGACGGTTTTGTCAAAACACATTCCATCGCCTGCCAGAGCAAATGTGGCTCATCCAGAGGCTGACTGAGCCTTGTTGCAACGTTTGCTCTGACAATGTTGATTCCAACTAGTAAATGGATCTAGTTGGGTTTACTAAGAGCCAGAAAAACTCAACCAGATGATAGCCTTTCTTAATATCAGTGGCCAATTACAGATTCCTGACTTGAAAGACCCATGCAGAAAAGTCTTTCTGCAGTCTTACACTGAGCTTAACGTGTATTTGATACGTGTTTCCTCCCAGGTTTGAGTGGGGCAATCAAGACACAAGACAACTCAGAGAAAACCAGCAATCTACAAGAATACAAGTCCCCTGAGCATAAGGTGTTGTCAGAGGGTCAGATAGACGGACAGAAAACCATCAAACCAACACCGCAAGACAAACCTCCATCAGACAACACCAACAGTGGGCCTGGTGAGTCCACAGAGGAGATTCACTGAGGGACTGACAGGCGGAAAATGAAAAAACTGTCTAAAAACTGTTGGTAGACTCATGATATTTGTAGAACAAAGAAGTATCAATGAATTGAGAAAATCCTAATTTTCAGGGAAAAACTTGCAATTTCTAATAAAAATTTGTAACATTTGGAAAAAAGTTGTGATATTTTGAAAGAACAGAGACGAACATTGGAAGTCTAGTTCATTATTTTTAGGTAATGAACTACAGCAGCCATTTAAACAACTCTTCAACCTGTGTGTGTTGTAGTGGTTGTTTCCTTGGACGCCTTCTGTCCGATGGAGCTGGAGGAGCTGAGCGACATGGAAGAGGAGAGGAGGAGGATGAGTAAAGGCCTCCTGCTTTGTGTGTGCTACGCTGCCAGCATCGGAGGCATCGCTACTCTGACAGGAACTGGACCAAACCTGGTTCTGATCGGACAGATGAGCCAGTAAGTGTTGATACGCAAACATGGATATTCTCCCCAGGGTGACCCAGGAACAGCGTCATGTACAACAAGTCATGTAGACAGAATTAGACACATGCTTTGCTCTAACACTTGTTGCTATTGTCATCATTAAATTTATTACTTTCAAAGTGAAAATCACAGAATCAAAGAAATCCAGTGTCTAATTGAACTTTGTGGTGTAGATGATGTCTCTCATTTTTTGGGCTGCAAATAACAATTAACCTTAAGAATATTTTCTTGATTAAAACTCTATTGTTTGTCAGAAATGGGGGAAAAAAGTCGATTGCAATTTTTCAGAGTCCAAGCTGACGTCTTTGGATGTCTTGTTTTGTCTGACCAACAGTCCAGAACCCAAAGATATTCAGTTACTGTGACAGAAAACTAGAGACCATCGAAGCAGCTCGTTTGAACCATGAGTTATTGTTACATCATCAGTACATTATTTGTTTTTTGGACCACTCCAATCTAGGAACTCAGCCTTCATCTTGATCTCAACTACCCAGCTGTAAAGTATCATGACTTTATCTTGCACGGTAGTGACACTATCACGGTGACAACATCTGTCCACAAACAGACAGACAGTAAGACACCTGCCAAAGTCATCAAAACCATCTCTGTGGTAGTTCCGGCAACAGTGGTTGTCTCTTGGACCACATTTTGCCATGACACCACAAACACAATAATCATTCACATTCGAGAGTCTGGGACCAGACAATGGTTGGCATGTTTGATTGATGTCTTACTGTGAAATTAAAATTGTTGTCTGGTTCTTATTCACAGACTCTTCCCCCAGAACGGTGACGTGATCAACTTTGCGTCCTGGTTTGCGTTCGCCTTCCCCACCATGGTGCTGATGCTGACCATCGCCTGGTTCTGGCTGCAATTCCTCTACATTGGCTGCAAGTGAGTCACTTCAATGAAACCCCCCCAGAATAAAACCACCAGATATCACTTTGACTTACCTGTATGTGAGTTCAGGTAAAGTGAGATGTCCTCAGATGCTACTTTGTGAAATGTAAACGTTTACATGCAGGTGATTTGGTCTCTGTCTCACAGCAGAGGCTGTTATTGTTGGTAGATTCCACATCAAGACCACATCACATATATACATGATAAAGAAAAAGAAGTTTCCACCTGTTCTTTCATGTGAAGATCATTGAATGAAAAAATGTAGGTCTTGACTTTTATCTGCTGCTTTATTGCAGCCTTCGGAAGACGTGGGGTTGTGGGACAGTTCAATCGGAGAAGGAGAGAGCGGCATACAAAGTGATCAGGGATGAGCATCGTCGCCTGGGACCGATGAGTTTCGGAGAGGTCAGCGTCCTGGCACTCTTCATTCTTATGGTGGTGCTTTGGTTCACAAGAGACCCCCGCTTCATGGACGGCTGGGCCACGCACGTCTTCAACGCTAAGGCCGAGTAAGTACTGAAGGAATGTGGCCCACTACAGGAGGACTGAGTCCAGTAGAGAGGTAACAGAGTCTGGTACTGGAAGACTGAGTCCATTCCAGACCGAAACACACCTAGAGTGCCATCACGTGCATCCCACGGTGGCACTTGGAAAAAATATAAATTTTTACAAAAGTTCTGATTTAAACTCATGTTTTGGTCCAGGTGTTTTTCTAACATTTACAGTGTTCACACCAGAAACCTCTGAACATGTTTCCTCTGTGAATTTTTACCTGCAAAGTTTGAACAGTAGTTCAGTCTAAGATCATTTAAACTGCTTTCTAATTAACAATTCTCAGTGTGTGTGTGTGAGTGTGTGAGTTCAGCACTGGTCCTGCATTAATGTAAAGTGGAAAAAGATTCAGTTCAGACGAATGAATGAACCCAAACTGCTGTTTAACGCAAACCCTGCCTCGGGACAAAATCCCTGAACAAACAGGAATCAGAGGCAAAGAACAAACAGAGGAAACGTGTCCTGGGTACAAACGGTAAACTTTCATGTCACGTCAGCAGCTGCAGGTTTGACCTGTGGTACTGGACTGCTAGCTGAGCTGAGATCTCCTTTACCTTTCATTAGGCTGGCATTACTCACGTTTTTAACATAGTTTTCAAATTTTAAACATGATTTAAGTCTTTACACAGGAGCTGTTGTCCCTATTTTGATTATCATTTGACCAAAAAAAAGGAAGCAATATGTCCAGATTGCAGAATACGAACTTTTCCAGTTACTGGCAAGTGGTTCCCGTATAATCTCGGCTTGTTAAGTTTTTACTTTAACCTCCAACCACCCCTCAATCGCCCAACCGCCACCCAGCACCTGTCTTTTTTGCATCTATAATCAGTATATCAATAGCAGTGTATTATATTAATTACGTAATTGATGGTTTATAATGTACTCTAATGCAGCTGTGATCAGGTCTCAGTGTTTATCAATGTCTCTGTCAGTGACTCTGACTCCTCCTGTAGAAATATCATCAGTGGAGGCTGCTGGATAATCAGAGGACGAACCACGACACAGTGAAACAGCTGGAACCATAGAACATGTAGAACATGTAGAACTAAGACTGGACATTAAAAAACGCATAAAATGTCCTTATATATGCTTATAGCAACATTGTAGTGTGTTTTAAACCATTCACTATAGGTTTGTGTAGTGTAAATCTGAACACACAGACTTACATTTCCGCATGATATTATTGTCTCCCATGTCGATGGCAAATAAATGTCTATAAAATCCCTTAGAAATATTTGAAAAAAGATACTCCTTGTAGCTGCAGAACTTCATTCAAGATCCTTCTGTTTTTAAGTTTCCTCCAGTATCACAGTGATCAGTGACAGTTGTCTGTACAGCCACTGCTACACTGCAGACAGGAGCTGATCACTGCTGGTTCAGCTGCTGTTAATAGGGGGAAATTGACAAAATGTAAACAAATGTAGACTTAAAACAAAACGGGGCTCAGGCTGTGGCCAAGAGCTGGGCGAGATTTTGTCTGAGGGGAGCCCACTATGTCAGACCTTGATGACAGGAAATGCATGGATTTAAGAACTATGTCTGTAAGTCAGCTTACAACAACCTGTAAAGCTGCAAACATCTCATCTGCACCAGAAAATAAAAATAACAGCAACCAGACTAGTAGAATTTACATGAGTTCACATGAACAAGATGGTCTGAGGTCAGTTCCAAACAAACATTGCATACGTTGTCCAGACACCATCCGCCCATCACAAGAAGGAAAATCATGTGCACTGGTCAACATGACGTCATCCGGTTTGTTTGTTTTTTCAGGCTGTAAATATACCTTACGGGAAGACTTGTAGTCCTTGTGTCACCTGGCTCCGCCTCCTCACCTATCACCTGCTTTTTATCCATACACACTCATTCAGAAATTTGCAGCTTGGTCACATGAGCATCAGGAGCATAGCGTGGACCATTGATCTGTTTGTCCTGACACATGTTTTTGTCTTGTTTATTAAATGTGAGATGAGACCAAATTCGGGTCGGCTCTAAAACAGCAACCTGTAACAAATTAAAACTCTCCTGCTCTCATTCACAATAAACAGAAATAGGAATAAACAGACCTTTTTATTCCATTCGTGCACCTTTATAACTCTCCTCATGAATTTAATATTTCCGGTTCAGTTGAAGAAATATATAACATTACAAACCTTTGGGAGCTTCTTCTCTCATGCTCTGTGAATGTATTGTCATTCTTATTCCTATGAAATATGTCTGAAGTGTTAATTTTGTTAGATTATCTTGAGATCAAAAGTCTGTGACTTTTATTTAGTTGTATTTAGTAAATTTTGTATTTTTTACACAATGGTGGCACATTAAATTCTGTTGGGCTCCGAGTATTCAGACCACTTCACTGTTCCCACAATTCATTGCAAATGCAATTGTTGAAAATAACACACCTGTGTATAAAAGGTCCCACATTCAAACTACATGTCAGGACAAAACCAAGAAGTTCTAGGAATTCTCTGCAGACCTTTGAGATAAAACTAGCCCAGGGATAAGATATAGAACCAGTTCTAAAGCTCTGAGTGTTCACAGGAGCAGAGTGGCCTCAATCACTGAGATGAAAGAAGTCTGGAACCAGGACTCTTCCTGGAGCTTGACATCTGGTAAAACCGAGTAACCTGACAATAAGGGCCCTGGTCAAGGAGGTCACCAAGAACCCACTCTAACAGAGCTCCAGAAATCCTCAGCATAAAAGGAATAACCTGCCAGAAGGATGACCATCTCAGCAGGACTTCATCAATCAGACCTTAATGGTAGAGAGGCTGAATGGGAGCCAACTTGGGTAAAAGGCACTGGACAGGCTGCTTGGAGTTTTTCAAACAAAATTTAAAGGGACTCAGACTCTGAGAGAATGTGGAAAAGGTTCCCTGGTTGATGAGACAAAAATCGAACTCTTTATACAGAGCTCCAAACACTATGTCTGACGAACACCAGGAACTGCTCCTCAACCAGTTAATACCATCCCTATGTTGAAGCCTGGTGGTGGCAGCATCAGGCGATGGGAAGTCAGGGCAATATGACTTGAGACTGAGGCAACACTTAAACTTTCACTACGACAATTACCTGAAGCTCACAGCCAAAGGGGCTTCTACAAAGAATTTAATCATTTTTTTTTGGGGGGGGGTGTAGATTGATGGCAGCTTTATCCAATTTCAATTAAACGTACTAAACAATAAACTGCAGAAAGTGAAGGGGGGTCTGAAAACTTTATGAAGCCACTGTATCGTCTCAATAAAAAACAGCAGTCATGCTGTTCATCCATATCACATCAGCTAATCTTATTTCCAAATACATCTGAACTCACAATAGTTGTGTGATAAAATATTGTTGCTTGGAGCTGCTTTTACACTGACTGAGTGACTCGCAACAGGGGCCAGATTTCCTTCAGTGGAGGTAACACCTCAAGCCACAGCAACAGGCTGTTAGTATGTTACCTAACATGTGATATATGAGGGCTGGTGGTCTGGAACTTAGCTCTTGTGATTATGAACCACGTTATGTGATGATGAGATAATTATTGACGAGCAACTGTACTGATGAATTACGCAACTCATCGAAGGGTCTGATAAATCAGATAAATCTGGCACTGAATGTAGTTACTATTGGGTATAACATTATGACAAAAGTAAACCGAGTCATTTGAAACTATGAGGTAGTTTTTGTAACACTAACACTAATATTAGCTAACTTTGTAGCATTCACCCTCCTAACATTAGGTTAATGAATCGCAGCCACAAACAGCACTGACATATTTAAATCCCACACAAACTGCCAGTTCAGCACAGAAACCAATGTAAGTAGAGGCCATCTCTGAGTCTTTCCATCGTGTTATTGTTGGACCAGTGGTTATTCCTGTCTTGTTCTGATGTTTCTGTTTCTTTTTTAGCCTGTTCATACTCTGCCAATCTCAAGCCGGTGGTGGCTCTTTCACCAATTGTGGTCACCATCCTTTTTGTTCTTTTTACGTTTTAGGGTGGCAGGCAAATGATGAATTGATTCACTTCCGCCACCCACTGCTGTGGAGTATATCACTAGTGTCTTTGCTTCAACATGGGAACCTTTGTTTACAACTTGTTGCTTGTGGACAAGTATGATGGAACATCCAGTCTCACACTGACCATTTTTGAAAAAGTAAGAATTAGGTGCCAGACAAGAATAACAGTGGGTTTGCCGTATCTTATTTTAGTTATTTTAGTTATTGTTTGCTTGGAAATCCAACTTATATATTTTTTTCATTTATTAATTTTTTATAATAGGTTTCCATAGTCTCAGTTTAAATACCAGTATAGACTAGCAAGTAGCTAATTCGCAAAAAAACATTACACTGTAAATTATGGGTTGTATTATAAAGTGTTACCATTATAATCATCATGTAATCAGCATTTTAAAGCTGTATCTGATTGAAGTCAAACTACTTCTTATTAATTTATACTCCACTTAATCTCCTGACCTGGTTTTGAAGAGCTGGGCCGGATGGTCGTCACCTTGGACCTGCAGATTGTGTAAATCATTCGTTTCAACATATGTCACAATGACATGTTGATAGTGAGACTCTGACGTCATGCACCTGCACATCTCGTCATACGCAAGCTTAAACTGAACAAACTTAAACAAAGCCTCAACTTTAACCTCTGGTAATCCTTCAGCTGGAAGTACACAGACCACCGCTGTCTTTAAAGTGGCTATAAGGGATGTGTTTATGATAACACTGTATGAAATGGGAAAGGGAAAACTGTTTTAATGCCCAGGAGTCTGTTGTAGTGACGGGCCTAAAGAGAGTCGTCAGCTGAATCTGCAGCCTCACAGAAATTTACATTGAGTTTCAGCCATTGTTTATCTGTTTACTGCTCTGGTTCAGTCTCATGGCTCTCATACAAAGGCCAGATGTTTTCAGAGAAACATCTGCAAACAGCCGCCATCCTCTACCTGCTCAGCAGCAAACAGCAGACAGACCCAGTCAGAGACCAGCTGGTCAACATGGTGGAGTATTTAGCAGCTAAAGAGTCAGAGGTTTCCCTCAGTAGCTGATTTCAAATCCCCTCTTTATTCTGTCCTTGTGCCTCCAGTGTATGAGATGGAAAAATCAATCAATCTTTTAATCTTTTCAGCTCAAAAAAACTTAAACCATCCACTGATTATCAAAATTGTTGGTGATTAACTCTTCATTAGTTGACAAATTACTTAATCAGCTAATAGTTTCGGCTCCTCTAGACTTCTCCCTTCTCATGTTCGGGACAAACTGGGTTCAAACTGCCTGTCTCTGCTTATTCTGATGGTGGATGATAATAACTTTAAAGCAGCATTTCCAGGTTTTCATGTTTTATTTCATGGAAAATTTATGTTTACATTCGCCGATCATGATATCTCAGGCATTTATTAAAGTGCTGAAACTAATATACATCACACAACAATCTTTGTGATGAAAGGAAACAATTTGTTTTAAAATCTAAATTGACTGAGTCTTTAATTGTTTCTACAGTGTTTTTCAACTCCTTTCTCATGTTTTATTGTTTTATAACACTGAGCAGAAACAATCAATTGTAATTATTTTAGAGATTTTTATATGAGACACTTTGACAATAAAAGGTCTGTCGATGAGAGTAAAGAGAAACCACATTAAATCTTCTTTGGTAGAATTTTACAAATTGTGAAAACTTATAAAAGGTCAATATTTTTATTGATGCTGCATTTTCAGATTTTCCCTCCTGAAGCAAGCTGGGAAGTTTTTTGTTTTTTTGTTTTTTTAATGAAAGCCCTTAAAGGTCCAAAAAACACACACACAAATTGCAAAAGAGGTGGATGTGGAAATATTCCCGTACGTTTTAATCTCTGAATTTGAGCAAATACAAATAATCGTGTTGAAATCCTCATTCATGGACGGAGGGGCCGGTGTCAAACCGTGTGATGGATCACCAACCAGGCCCCAGGCCCCTGAACCAAAACCTTAGTATGAAGTTAACTTTCTAAACAGAGTCACAAAACAACCACAAAGACACTGAAATGACTTCATGACTGTATTTTGTTTTTTGTTGGATGCTGATTTGATAAATGCAAATAAATTTAGCGTTTGAAAACTCCTCCTTTCTCTGCAGGTTTGTCACTGATGCGACCGTCTCACTCTTTGTTGCCGTGTTGTTGTTTGTTCTTCCCTCTGAGCCGCCGCTTTACCTGTGCTGCAGGAGGAGCTCAGACCCAGGTAACACACATGTACACACAGGTAACGAAGAGACATAAGCAGACAACGTGGAGCTACATCTGAGTATTAATTTATATATGTATATATATATTTATATATTTCATCCAATCAGAGACCCAGGTGTCGCGAGGCCCCGCCCCTCCTCTGCTCAGCTGGCAGGTGACTCAGAGGAAGA
The DNA here is from genome assembly GCA_016859345.1 of Istiophorus platypterus. Taxonomy (NCBI): domain Eukaryota; kingdom Metazoa; phylum Chordata; class Actinopteri; order Istiophoriformes; family Istiophoridae; genus Istiophorus; species Istiophorus platypterus. The sequence continues at coordinate 24,986,013 of CM029129.1, forward strand.
TGCCCTGGAACATCGTCCTGTTGCTGGGGGGAGGCTTCGCTCTGGCCAAGGGCAGCGAGGTGTGTTGTTGTTTCAGATGTTCAGGGAGAGGACGCACTGGAGGGGGACACCGTTTTGGAAAATGGGGACATTATTGTGAAGTGGGAACATACTTAGAAAGTTACTGCTCCTACCTTTGGTTTGTAATAGAAGTTTTTGAAAGGAAACTTTTTGGGAAATGACAACCTTTTGCCTCAGACTCAGGAAGCAGGAGAAAACATGCACTCCATTCATTCGCTACAAACAGGGCTCTGCTGATTTTGTGCGTTTGTGTTCGTGTTGTTAGGAGTCTGGTCTGTCCCGCTGGCTCGGCACTCAGATGACACCTCTCCACTCCATCCCTCCCTGGGCCATCGCTGTCGTCCTCTGCCTCCTCGTTGCCACCTTCACCGAGTGTGCCAGCAACGTCGCCACGGCCACGCTCTTCCTGCCCATCCTGGCCTCCATGGTAACAAAACAATCAAGCGGTTTCCATATACACATAATACATGTAGTATATTCACGCTGTAACAGTCGGTTATCGTCAGCTTACAGTAGGAGTGAGGGAGGGCGGGGTCAGGTGTACTGCGCATCCTGTAGATGTTACACTTTAAAAGTCTAATAAGAATCTGAGGAGCTTGCCCTTTAAGACACTGGAAGACTTTTAATTTGAAATACCTTAGCAGGAAATGTTAGCTTTCATTGAACTGAACAACGATAGCAAAAAAGAACAAAGTAAAGAAAACTGGAGTTATTTTGTACATGGGAAAGACCATTGGTGTTAAAAAAGAGAAACTGCTGGTTTCTGCTTCCAAAACATGAATAATAAGGTCTGTGTCTGAATAAGTTATTCTACTGCCCCCAAGAGGACAAACGTGATAAACGTGATAAAAATAATGTTAAACAGTTGGAAGTTGCCAAAAAAAGAGTGTTATGTATCACTGTAATGCAAATGTTACAGACTGAGGTTTATCAACATTTTCTGAGGTGAAGCTGGTTTTTCTGTGTGTTCTGACCCAGTCCCAGTCTATGAGCCTGAACCCTCTGTACGTGATGATCCCCTGCACCCTCAGCGCCTCCTTTGCCTTCATGCTGCCGGTGGCTACGCCTCCCAACGCCATTGTCTTCTCCTATGGTTACCTCAAAGTGTCCGACATGGTGAGTCCCGGTTTTGGTTCGACTCTCCAGACACCCCCCCCCATAAGCCATAATAACCCCCTCCTCCTGTGCGCCCCCCTCAGGCTAAGACAGGTGTGGTGATGAACATCATTGGGATCGGCTGCATCAGTCTGGCCATCAACAGCTGGGGTCGTGTCCTGTTTTCTCTGGACTCCTTCCCTTCATGGGCCAACGCCACCGCACCCCTGTAGGACGACCTCAGTTTTCACCACCTGCTGCTAGAAATGTGTTTTTTTTATTCAAGTTTTCAGGATTCATCATTGGACCCTGGATGGGGTTTTGTGGAATTTCCCAGCAGGGAATTTGTTCATTGTTTTTTTTTTTTTCTTTAATATTCATACTGCAGCTTTAGACAACTGGTTCTGAGCCAATGGCGTCGTCTGGACGTCATTTGCACCACTGACTGAGGGTGGTAATTATATTAGTGGATTCTTAACTAAACATCAGTATTAAATTAATGGCCAGCTAACAAAATACTAGTGCAAATTAAGCAGAAACAAATAAAGGATGGTCCCTTACAAAGGCCAGGGAAAAACATTACAGAGGGGTTATGATCTCTTACAGCTCACAAGGTAGATTCAGTATAATTTACTTTTCCTCTGCACAACAGTCATGTTATATTTGCCTTTCTCCTGAAAAATATCTTCTGTTTATCACTAATGCTGTTTTCAACCACTGAATATTCCCAGTTGTTTCTTTTGTCACTGCCAGTGAAAGTCAAGTTATTTCCTGTTGGCCCAGTTGCACAGATGTTTCCATTTTGGACCTGGGATTATGTCCTATGAGCCACCTCTGGAAGGCTTTTAATTTGAAAGGCCCATGAAACCTTCCAAAACCCTGACAGTCTTACAATGATATAGATATTTAATTTGCCAGCTTCCTCATCTATAATATTAATTAACAGTCGTAACGTTCATTTATCAAATTTAAATTTGTATTAATCTATTATTCATGTTTTGTTTGTGTTTTTCTGTCCTCATTCACATATTATCATATCATAAAGTAGCTGTGACTAACATGTTAGCAGAAATATGAGCATTCGCTGACTTTGTTTGATCTGTTTTATGCCTTTAATTGAATATCTTTAGGTTTTCGCAGACTTTTCAGATTAAAAGCCTTCCAGCAGTTCAAGGGCATAATTCTTGCATTCACAGAAGTTTTTTTGTTTGTTTTTTTATTTGAAACGTAAGCAGGAAGTATTAAATCTCACTGAGAGTAGTTTGCATTGTTTAAAAAAAAACAGGAAAGTAGAAGGGAATTGAAATAGTAAGTGAATGAAAACACTGTTAGTCTTAAAAAGAAAGTGATTTGACTCTGTTTTACTGGTTGATTCGTTAAATTATATTGAATTTATCGACATGACAGGTTGATGTGGAGGAAGTTAGGGCTGGTTTGCATTAACAGCAAATTAAGACAAGAGCAATGGTTAAAATAGGAATAAATATCATCTCAAATCAACCTAATTCAAATAAAGGTCTGGTTCTCTTCAGCTGAGGAAAATAAAATCAAATATCTTAGAATTCACACTTTGTTTCTATGTAAAGTAACAAACCTTCACTTCAAATATTGAAACCTAAAAAAAAGTGTAAGACTCACAACAACCGACATAAGAGCCATGGCTCTTTTTAGTGTGCTCTTTAATCTTTGTACTTTTTCCTCTGGTGGTGTTTTTATTCACAGTTGTTACTTGGGAAACTGACTCTAAATCAGTACAGCAGGATTTTGCTGATTTACTGATGACAAGACACCGGAGGAAACAGCAACTCTCATCCCTGTGAATTTGAATTACTTTTAGTGATTAGAAAATATATATTGTTTGCATTGTTTTCTATTTAAACGTTTGAGTTTTATTTAGTGACGGCGTTTTTATGCAAGTGAATTAATGTGTCCTGTACATATGTTAACTCCCAGAGTTTTGTATCATCTTGTTGCTAACAGTTTTATTTGGTGTCAATAAAAGTTAATCTTTCCAAAAAAAAAAGTGAAAGACTTTTATTTTGGAAGATAAGGTGGATGAACTGTTTTACATAAAACTGAACCCAGTTCTGATCTCAAACATAATACTGATGGAGGTTTTACTTCACTTTGGCTGCTGCAAACACATAAACTGACACTTTATGACCTTAGAGAGTGGCTGAAACGTTAGGAAGCTTTTGCTGAACTTAAATACAATTTTTAGGTCTTTGAGTATTAACAGTCTATGCTGTCTTATACTTCTCTGCATTTCAGAGGGAAATATTCTCCTTTTACTGCTCCACATTTATCAGGAATCTTTAGAGAATAAGATTTTACACTACAAACACCTGACGAGCTCCTGAAATACAAAGTATTATTTGTTGGTCTTTTTGAGTTTCAAGAATAAAAAATCTGTGTCAAGAGACATTTCCTGTCTAAACTTCTGACGTGCCTCAGTTTCAGTAACTTTATTAAAAACAGCCAATATTTTCAAAAAAATTAAGAAAAAAAGGCAAAACCATGAATCAGATCTTTAGTTCTCCAACATCAGCAGGAGAAGCGACACGTTTTCAAAAACCAAAAAAAATGAAGAAATCTTAACGATTTAACAACCACTATGACCTGGATGTATAACAACTTTCACAGACAACCAGAAACAAAATCCTTCCAGTGGCAGAGGTTGTGGAATGAAGCTCTTAAAGGACGGTTTTTATATCAGATCCAACTGGAGGAACGGGGGGGCATCAGTGGGGATTAGACTGGGACACACTAAGCTAAACTCATCACTCTGCCTTGTGAGAAAGGATCCAAACGAAAACTGAGCTCTCCTCAGAGAGACACATGTTATTTTTGTCCCAAATATACAAATAAAAGTCAGTTATTAAGCAATAAGATGGAACATAATGAGATTTAACACTTGGACCTTAAAATTCCAGTTTTCAACGCAGAGATCTGACTCAAGAAAATAGGTGTTGCCTAACCGACCAGTTGGTGGCGCTAACGCTCCGCCCCGTCACAATTTCGCCGTAAATAATGACGACGAAGAAGAGGATGTACTGCGGGTAAATATGGCTTCGTGGTTTTGATGGCGAGTGAATAAATAGCAACAAAGACCAGAGCTCGGGCGTTTTTTGCTTCAGCTGTTGTTTAACAGTTGACAGTGTTGTTTCAAATTTTGTTTCACGACCGTAACTGCCCGGAGCAGGCGTCATGGAAACAGGTTTGTAGCCGTTATTTTAGCCACTTTTTGCTAATACTAGCCTGCTACCATCAGTCCTGTATGCAGATGGCGAAACTCCGCTAAGAAATCAGTCAATTTAAAGATTGCCTAAGACGTTTTAAACCGCAAATGCCTGTTATGAAAATGAAGACATTTTCTGCGTCGAGGAGACCGAGTCTTCACTTCGGCAAACATGATGCCCCATTGGCATTTCACCATTTAAAAAAACTACAGTTTATTTGGTGTGCTACGAACTTTTTGCACCATCTGACCGTATGTCGAGTTGTTTTTGCGTGTTACTAAAATCCAGTTCAGCCTGGTGAACCAACACCAAAACAACATGTTAATGAAAACACTGTCACATTAATCACTACCATCGTTGTTTTACCTGCTAGGCAGTCGTCAATAAGGATAAATTACTATTTGCCTGTATGCAGACGAAGTGATTCCGAACTACATAAGAAATTTTAAGAACATCCGTATTGAGGTACAGGGATTTGTTTGTGTTTGAGCGGGACCGAAGATATTTTCTGAATAATTGAAGCTGACTTTTAAAATCAGCTGATTCGTGGCTAGATGCCTCCAGTATTCAAGTGATAAACATAGCAGCGTTCAATTGCTAGATATTTGAATAGAGTCCGGTGCGATATTTTACTTGAAGGGCACTTCCTCGGGCCTGTGTTCTGACTGAAACCTACATGTGTAGTGTTCATTAAAGTGGACTGATGACATAAAAACAGACTGAGAATTATTCGTATAAATGCATCATCAAACATGATAAAGAAGACATTGATATGGTATTTATTTATTATGTTTAAACATGACACATCCACATTTTCTATGTATCTTTTTTTAGGTAAGTTACAACGCAGGTAAAAAAAATCACTATAATTTCAACTAGAGCAGAGCCAGATGTTATGAAAATAATTATTTAATTTTTGAAATAATTTTTAAAGTGCTGTTAGAATTGTTTCTCTAAATCTGCCTCCTAACATTGTGTCTACTAGTCATGACTTCACATAAATTGTAGTGTTTATTGTACAGTGTTATTTACCTGTTGACCTGTTCTTGTGTGTTTTTTTCTTGTCCAGAGGAGCAGGCCAGGAACCGTTTCCAGTCGGAGCTGGAGTTCATCCAGTGTTTGGCCAACCCAAACTACCTGAACTGTGAGTGACAGTGGCAACAACAGCTCTAACGTCCCTGTGGCTGATGTGGGGATGATGATGATGATGATGATGGTGCGGTAATCAGTTAAGCTTATCGGTCCCATTCTATATAGAGTCCCAGAACAATGTCTGATCAGTATTCTGCATGGGGGGTGGGAGTGGGTATGAGTTCTACAGAGGTTTTCATGATCAGCATGATTGTTTTATCATCTGAGTCTCATTTGTACAGTGTTCGTTTTCATTCAGAATTTCTTAGTCAAAGAAAAAAAAGTCTCACCCTGTCTGTGTGGTGCTAATGTTATTATAACAAGATGTTTAACCTCGGTAACAGATGAACTGTTCGACTCTGAAGCAGAGGGGCACATGTAGAGGGTCAAAAACATGTCATTCCTGTAACTCAAGAGCATATTATGTGGAAAAGAGCTTCAGAATATTTCTGGTATTTCCATCCTCACATGAAATCACCAATTTATCAGATGTTACGACGAGCACTGTCCTGTTTCCCACCAATTTGCCAGTGTGCATATAGAGACTCATAGTTCAGAGGAGGAGAGCATAACCTGGGTGATGTCCCCGAAACACCTCACACGCTGGCTGTCGGTAGATGCTAGCAAGTGCCTGCACGCAGAGAAGCCTCTAGTCCCCGCTCTCCGATGGCCGAGTGAGCTCAACACGCTGCAGCTTCAGAAAACACTTGTAAACAGACAACAGGAAGTGTTTCCAGAGGACACAAAAGAGCGACGAACCCGGCTGGGTCACGTTTCGCCATTCGGTTCGGTGTGATTATTGACGTAACTGAAGTCAGCAACTCGGCGGCGGCGTTGGAAAATGTTTTTGGTTTATTTCAACATCGTGATCGACCAAATTATCCTGAACCTTCCTTTAATGTTTGTAAATGACTTCTAGTGCGCTTACTGCTTCATATTATAGTCTGGTTACATGATCTCATCACTGTTTCATCTCGTTTCATATGAAGTTCTTCACTCATGGTGCTGCTGCTCCTCCTCTCACATGAACACACTCATCACCGGATGAGTGAACCCAGACTCAAAGGGTCCAGCTTCATGACCCCGGTTACATTGGACTCGGTGGAGTCAGAGAACCCAGACTCAGGCCTGGTCCACAGAAAGAACTAAGGAGGGAAACCCCTGTTTTAATAAATTCTTGTGTAGGTGTGGACTAGGCCTCGGTTGAACTGGCTACACGATACTGGCCCCTGACCCGCTGTATTTGTGTTCCTCCTCCAGTTTTGGCTCAGAGAGGTTACCTGAGGGAGAGGCACTTCATCAACTACCTGAAGTACCTGCTGTACTGGAAGGAGCCGGAATACGCAAAGTTCCTCAAGTAAGTCAGCAGATATGTCTTCACATGTTCTCCTGTCACAGGATACGGACATGGATACGCAACAAAAACGCAACAACAAACCTCATGTGTAGACTCACACCAACACTAAACGTGACAGGTGGTTGAATACAAGTCTGAAACTATTAAACACATCAGCGATTCACACACATGTTCCTTCATCACCTCGAACACACAAACACCGACACACTGTGGTTTATTTAGACTCAGTCCCATGCACACACCGTCCCACTGCCACAGATACATACTACAGCCCCAGATGTGGATTAATCCCCCATTGAAAATAGTCCCCAGTAAATGTTCTAGTTTCTGTTGGTTTGATTTAAAAGCTACAGTGAGCAACTTCCCAGAAGTTACTGGAAAATGAAGTTTAACTAGTCATGTTACTTCTTCCCATCACTGTTCATAACTGTAGTTTGGGGATTATGTAAATTCTTCTTTCTTCTTTTTCTTTCGGCTTTTCCCTTTAGGGGTCGCCACAGCCAATCAGTGTCCTCCATCTAACCCTGTCTTCTGCGTCCTCTTCACTCACACCAACTACCTTCATGTCCTCTTTCACTACATCCATAAACCTCCTCTTTGGTCTTCCTCTAGGCCTCCTGCCTGGCAGTTCAAAACTCAGTATCCTTCTACCAATATATTCACTATCTCTTCTCAGGACATGTCCAAACCATCTCAGTCTGGCCTCTCTGACTTTATCTCCTAAACCTCTAACATGTGCTGTCCCTCTGATGTACTCATTCCTGATCCTATCCATCCTGGTCACTCCCAGAGAGAACCTCAACATCTTCATCTCTGCTACCTCCAGCTCTGCCTCCTGTCTTTTCCTCAGTGGCACTGTCTCTAGACCAAACAGCATCGCTGGTCTCACCACAGTTTTGTACACCTTTCCTTTCATTTTAGCTGAAACTCTTCTATCACACATCACACCTGACACTTTTCTCCACCTGTTCCAGCCTGCCTGCACACGCTTCTTCACCTCTTTTCCACACTCTCCATTGCCCTGGACTGTTGACCCTAAGTACTTAAAATCCTCCACCTTCTTTATCTCTTCTCCCTGTAACCTCACTCTTCCACTTGGGTCCGTCTCGTTCGCACAGATGTACTCTGTCTTGCTGCGGCTAACCTTCATTCCTCTCCTTTCCAGGGCAAATCTCCACCTCTCAAGCTTCTCCTCCACCTGTTCCCTGCTCTCACTACATATCACAATGTCATCTGCAAACATCATAGTCCATGGAGATTCCTGTCTAACCTCGTCTGTCAGTCTGTCCATCACCATAGCAAACAAGAAGGGGCTTAGAGCTGATCCCTGATGCAGTCCCACCTCCACCTTGAACTCCTCTGTCACACCTACAGCACACCTAACCACTGTCTTACAGTCCACATACATGTCCTGCACCACTCTAACATACTTCTCTGCCACTCCAGACTTCCTCATACAGTACCACAGTTCCTCTCTGGGCACCCTGTCATACGCTTTCTCCAGATCTACAAAGACACAATGCAGCTCCCTCTGACCTTCCCTGTACTTCTCTATCAACATCCTCAAAGCAAATACTGCATCTGTGGTACTCTTTTTTGGCATGAAGCCATACTGCTGCTCACAAATACTCACTTTTGCCCTTAGTCTAGCTTCAACTACTCTTTCCCATAGCTTCATTGTATGGCTCATCAGCTTTATTCCTCTGTAGTTGCCACAGTTCTGCACATCTCCCTTGTTCTTAAAAATGGGCACCAGCACACTTCTCCTCCATTCCTCAGGCATCTTCTCACTATCTAAGATCCTGTTAAACAACCCAGTCAGAAACTCTACTGCCGCCTCTCCTAGACACTTCCATACCTCCACAGGTATATCATCAGGACCAAGTGCCTTTCCACTCTTCATCCTCTTCAGTGCCTTCCTCACTTCATCTTTACTAATCTTTGCTATTTCCTGATCCACAACAGCCACATCTTCTACTCTTCGTTCTCTCTCATTTTCCTCATTCATCAACTCTTCAAAGTACTCTTTCCATCTTCCCATCACACTGCTGGCACCTGTCAATACATTTCCATCTCTATCCTTAATCACCCTAACCTGCTGCACGTCCTTCCCATCTCTGTCTCTCTGCCTTGCCAATCTGTATAGATCAGTCTCTCCCTCCTTACTGTCCAACCTAACATACAAATTATAAGATATAAGATATAAATCCAAACGTGTTAGCTGCATTTATATTAATTTTGTTCATTATTAAATTTATCTTGAGATATTTGAGTTTCAGTATTATTACTTTTAATAGTTTTCACTCTGAAGTTTAAGTAAAAGTGAAGGATTTTTTTTAAAATATCTTTTAATGGTGTGATAGATCCAGACCCTGAGGTCCCATCTCCCCTCCCTCCTCTCCCCCTGCAGGTATCCTCACTGCCTGCACATGCTGGAGCTGCTGCAGTATGAGCACTTCAGGAAGGAGCTGGTCAACGCCCAGTGTGCCAAGTTCATCGATGAGCAGCAGCTGCTGCACTGGCAGCACTACTCCAGGAAACGCACCCGGCTGCAGCAGGCGCTGGCTGATCAGCAGCAGCAGCCACAGCAGCCGCCGCACGGCAACGCCGCCGCCAAGTGATGGCGCCTCTGGAGGTGGGAGGAGGACTGTGCATAGGAACATGTGGATAGCGGCTCAGCTGGTGCTGGATTTGTAGAAACTGATATTGATGTTTGAGAGTTTTAACGTATACATATGCTGATATGCATTTGTTTCCTTTTTTTTGTACATAAACAGTAATACTTTTGATGAGGATCCTTTAAATGTGGCTATTGAAGAACTGGGACCAGGATGTGGACTGACTGGGATGTTTTGCAGTGTAAAAATGAACTTGTCAGGTGGACACTGATCAGCTGACATATAGACCAACACTGATAAATCTGTGATGAGATCAGTCAGATGATTCAGTGAGCAGTTTATCACTCTAGCACAAGTGTGTGGATCCTCGCTGGAGTTTATAATGTCTGGAATTTCGAATAAAAGAATGGAATCTTTCAACTTTCTCCCCGAGACCAACTGGCAAAAATTTACTTTAAATCCCCGTATGCTGCTCAAGCTTTTACTGACAAATTTCATGAGTGGATCTAAGTTCAATTCAATTAGTGAAATTGAAATCACTTACTGGAATGTTGGGGAAATGAAAATTGAGGACTGTGCAGTTTACAGGTCGGGATCAGGTTGAAGGAAAAATCCAAAAAAATGCTGAAATTAGGTAAAATACACAACAACTGAGAATTCTCGGCTGTTGCATTTGGCTGACAAATTAATGAGTGATTTATGAAGCTTAGACTGTGGCAAGTCTGAAGAGCAATCAGGAAATTCATTTGCACATAGAAACTATCTAAAAATATAAACATGACAAAGTTAGTTAAAATACACAAGGATTAATCACAGTGGTCAGTCTGTAGCTAAACAAGTGTCCAAAGGCTCATATGTTAGAAAATGACCAAACTACACCTTCCCTCCGTTTGTCTGTCATGGAGTTAATCTAACACACATTCCCGACGGCATTAAAACTGCTGCAGACTGTAACCTGACTGGTGACTTTTAATGGGAAGGATCAGCATTTATAGTTGCAACAAATGGTGAAGCCATGGAGAGGAAATCTGTGACAGAACCAGTGCCGCTGGATGAGAACAGTTGTCTATGTTCTGTTTTTGATTTTGTTTTTTATGTTTTTTTTTAACTTTACTTTTTTACTTACAAACAAGCTCACAAATATACAAAAGTTTTAAAGGGCCACAAAACCCAAGAAGAGTCCACCTTTGTTGATGCATTGGCTCATTAATGTATGTTTTTATTTCAATTTTTACTTTATTCATTAAATTGAGCATTGATGTAATGTATCTATGCATTTTGTTGACTGAGCAGTTAGTTTTAGACTTAAATAGATTGATTTAGTAAAGAATTCAGACTGTTTACTGACGTAAAAGCAGCAGCACCACAGTGTAGAAACACTATGTCACAGGTAAAAGTCCTGCAAAGTGGAGAAGTACTAGTATCAACATATACTCAAAGTGCCAAAAGCAAAAGTAGTCTAGATGCAGAATGACCAATTTCAGTAAAACACTGCTATATAATTGAATTATAATTACTGATCATTTCATGAATACATCACTTTAACATTGCAGCAGATAAATGTGGAGCTAATTGCTTTTTATATACTGCAGGGTAGATAAATGTATGATGTGTATTATTTTTGTTGACTGTATTTGTCTTAATCTGAATAATAACCTGTGAAGCTGTAAAATAAATGTAAATTTATTATTAGTAAAAAGTACATTATTTCTCCCAGAAAATGTGGCAGAGTAGAACTATAAAGTTGTATAAGATGGAAATACTTATGTAAGTACAAGTATTGCAAAATTGTACTGAAGTACAGTACTTAAGTAAATGTACTTAGTTACCCGGCCACTGTCTGTCAGTAATAACCAAAACGACCCAATGTAGTTTTTAACAGTTAGAAAAGAGTAAGTGCAGTATTTGCGTAACTTTGAGTTTTATATTTTTACTAATTTACATACCGAAGCGACGCGGCTTTTATTCTGAAGGGCTGCTGCTGGAAGCTGTCGGGACCGGAGACGTCTCCCGTCACTCCATCGACGTGACGTGACGTAACGTAACGTACGTTGGGGGCGTTAGGACGTCGACGGTCCACGCGCTCGGAGCGGGTCGTCAGTCGTCACCGGGCGTCGAGGACGTTCCCGTGACCGGACACCGACGGAGACCACGGTAGAACTCACCTCGCTGAATGTTGACGATGATGTTGATTATTGGGCGTAAAAGTGTTACTTCTAGTCCGGACATGTAGAAACTACGTATCTAGCGAGGTTAATAAAACTTTGTTGTCGTTCAGCGCGGACATGCGTAGTTTAGGATCGTTACCGTTCACCTCAGCGATGATCAATCACTAGGCTCATTTCACCCGGTCAGAGTTCGACAGTAATAACTGACATTTTCTGACATCTACACAGGTAGAGGAAGAACTCAGACCCGTTACCTCAGTAAAAGTACCAATACCACAGAGTAAAAATACTCTGATACAAGTAAAAGTCATGCATATTAACTGTTAGTTTAGTAAAAGCAGTAGAAGTACTCCATGCAGAAAAATGATCCCTGTGGCTGTTTTACTGTTTTATATCATTCGATTATTATGAATCCTGTATTAATGTTGGAGCAGAATTTTGGTTGGTTGAAGTGAAGCTTAACATTTGACACTTAATTAGAGTTCAGGCCTGGAATTGTTATTTTCATCCTAAACCAATTAGCCGAACATTTTCTCGATCAATCACTTGTTTGGTTCGTTAAAATGAAGATAGTGTAGAGAAATGCCTTCAGTTACCCAGAGGCCACAGTGACAGCTTCACAATGTTTGTTTAGCCCAAACAACAGTCAGACTTCCAAATTATCATGTCAACTATTACTTCTTTGTTAATCAATAAAAGAAAGAGGAGAATACCTTCACCTTTAGAAAACTGGAACCATGAAAAATGACTTCAGTGATTATCAGAATAGTTTCCAATTGAATGTTTTTTAAACAAAGTGCGGTAAAAACACAATATTTCTATCTGAAATGTGAAGGAGCTGAAGTATAAAGAAAGAAAATACTGAGGTACTTTAGTACAGTACTTTAGTAAAAGTACTCAGTTACAGTCCACCACTGTCGACTGTGGCTAATAAATAACTTTGTTTTTTATTGAAAAAGATAAACAACACCGATGCCGCGATGTTTGTGGACATTTCACTTACTTTACAACAAGAAATGTCATAGTCACTTCGATAAGAGGCCCTGGTACTAACAAGCCCACTACCTATAACTTTCTTATTCTGCTGGGGGCAGTCATAGTCATATTCATATTCATATATTCTAGCCTGTATTTTAAAGCCCTACTACTTTGGCCTGGGTGAGCAGGGGTGGTCTGTTTTGCTGTCCTTACATGCCCCCCCCAACACACATGCACACACAGAAATCTTAAGCAATCCTCATACCTAATCCCAGCCAGTGGTTTCTGTAGATGCGTAACCTGACCCAGATGTCTCCCTGATCAGACGTGTTTCAGTGTGAAGACCACAGCTCTCTTTCTCTCTCTCTCTCTCTCTTGCTCTCGCTCACTCTCTTTCACAGGAGGGGGATAATGTTACGGCGGGTGGCCGTGGTCGGGGCAGGGGCGGCAGGACTCTGTGCAGCCAGACACATCCTGTCCCGTCCGAGCACCTTCGCCCCCCCTGTGGTTTTTGAGCTCACGGAAAATATCGGCGGCACCTGGTGCTACAATGAGCGCGTCGGTACGTACGACAATGGACGGCCGATTCACAGCAGCATGTACAGAGACCTCAGGTATGTTCACCTGTGCAGGTGTATAACTGCTCAGCAGAGCTAGGACTCTACACCGAGGAGCCCAAACATCATGGCCCCTCACGGAGGAAGAGAATAATGTTGATTATCTCGTTACAGCAGCGAAAGTCGAGCTCTGCGGTTTATCAGACAGTTGAACAACAGTCGGTTCTCGTAGTTGTACTTGTTGGATGCGGCAGAAAGGTGCAGGGACTGGGTTGACGTGGTCCAATCTGCATCGGCACCACGTCACAGCTTACAGGACTTTAAGGTTCTGTTCCTGGTGTCTCGGTGCCAGATTCCACAGAAACCTTCTGAGATGTAGAACACGTACCAGGGTGGGTCAGAGCTGTTTAGGGGGCACGAGAAGAACCAGCAGTGTATTAGACAGGAGGTCATAATGTCTGGACTCATCGGTGCATGTTTCATATACAAACCTATGAAATTGCATTGCGAAAAGTGTCTCTAGTAATCTTGAACCCCCCACCCCCCACCCCCAGACCAACTACTAGACGATCACAGAGTTTATGTAGCTTAGTTGGAGTGCAACTGAAGGGGGCAGAGACCTGTCGTCATCCGTCTTCACAGTTTGACTTCCGAGTTAAGAAACACCTTCTGAGCTAATTTGGAGTCAAGCGATTTTGTTTTCCCGACGTCCCGACAGGACCAACCTGCCCAAAGAGGTGATGATGTTCCCTGATTTCCCCTTTGACCCTGAGCTGAACAGCTTCCTGCCCCATCAGGACATTCAGAAGTACCTGGAGAGCTACTGCCAGAGCCATGACATCCAGCCCCACGTCAGGGTGAGTTGTCCGGGTGGTGGCCTGACTGAGCTGTCACACTGTCACTAAATTTACATTCAGCAGAGAGCAGGAAATCTGGATTATCTCTAACTAACCGGTGAGACTGAATGAAGGAAGCTTCTTTTTTATCAGACATTTAGATAAATATTGAAGATACAGAGTAGCAGCTGGTGTCATGATCCTCACTGGAGCTGAACCTATGAGCCGATTAATTTTATAAATTCATCCAACGAAAATAAATCAGTAACGATGATTCAGAGCTGCAACAGTTTGTTAATTTATCAATTAGTTGAAATTTAATCAGCAACTGTTTGATAATCATTTTTCAAGCAAAAATTCCAAACTATTACTGGTTGAAGCTTTACAGATGTGACGATCTGGTGCTGTTTTTGTCCTATGTGATTATAAACTGAATGTCTTTGTGTTGTGTGGCAAAAGCAAGACATTTAAAGCCGTCACTTTGTGGTTTTTACACCGTTGACTGACATTAATTGATGTCTGGTGGCTTTACTGGGTACCCTGACTCTGCTCTGTCAGTTCAGCACCGTGGTGGAAAAGGTGAGGCCTTTTGTTGTGACTAATGAGGGCGAGGAGGAGGCGGCGACAATGTGGGAAGTGACATCATCAGACTCGTCAGGTTGTCAGAAAACCGAGACCTTCGACTCGGTCTTCGTCTGCTCAGGGTGAGATGAGACACAATGTGCATGTTCCAGTTTGTTATCTTACTCCTCTTGCTAATCTTGGATTTGTCAAATGTGGATTTACTTTATACATTTACTTTATATAATAATAATAATAATAATAATAATAATAATAATAACAATACCATACTAATAAATGTCTTATATAAGCCAGTACCTCCTCTTGCCACTTGGTGTCACCAAAGTCCTTTGTTTGTCTTTCAGTCACTACTCTGACCCGCACATCCCAAACATACCAGGGATCCAGAACTTTAAAGGTACAGTCAACACTAATATGAATGTGCTTATTAAATGGGTTCAGTGCTGTGAACATACACCAAAACACACAATGTAGCAATAATAACCAGCTGAGTAAAGGCAGGTAGGAAAACTTCCCTTGAAACACAAATATTTTGCTCCTCAAAAGATGCAAGGAAGGCTGAACACAGTCAGTCACTTTCATTTGCTTTAACACTTTCATCAGGTGCAGCCTAGTTGACCAGAAACCACCAGGTCCAGTTAAAAGGTTTTTCTACAGACTTCGAGTTGTTGGAAGTTGGGGATCCTCTCTTCATGGCACCACACTAACAGTTCCCCCTGCCTCCAGTCTTTATGCTAAGCTTGGCTAAACATATCCTGGATGTGAACACAGACGGATGAAACTGACATCTGTCCCCCTTCTGTTTGCAGGACAGGTGCTCCACAGTCATTCGTACAGGTATGCGGAGCTGTTCTCGGGTCAGTCAGTGGTGGTTTTGGGGGCCAAAGCTTCAGGACTGGACATTTCCATTGAACTGGCCAAAGTTGGAGCCCAGGTAACAAACACTGATGTACACAACTGTTCAGACCTTATAGGCTCATATATATAAGCTTATAGGCTTTTATATGTGTATGTATATATATATATATATATATAAATATATATATATATATACACACACACACACACACACACACACACACACATACATGGAATGTGACTCCACAAAAGAAAGGGAGATTTGTAACCTACGGACAATCAACGCCCAGTTAACGAAGACTAGGAAGGACAGAAAATTATGTTTTAACTCTGGATCTGCATCACAACACACAATTTGATAGACAATCATTCGGATTTTTAGAGAATATCGGAATCTTGAGAATCTTAGATATTCTTCAACACATTTTGCAGCTTGTCAAGAATTTGCAGCCTGTGAAAGAAGAGAAAGCAGAATTATTTTTTTTTTTCTTTTGGTATTATAATGCTTTTACCTTTTGACCAGGGGCCAGGTATCACAGCGCTTTGTCTCTGTCCGTAAATGTCCAAATGACAGATAGGTGAAGGCAGCTGTGTTATATATCTCGTGTCTGGGGTCCATCTCTCTCTCTCTCCCCAGGTGACTCTGAGTCATGGTCATCCCCGTCTCACCTTCCCTCTTCCACCTGGGATTCAACAGTCCAGTACGGTGGTGGCGATCGAGGACGACGGCAGCATTCGCTTCCAGGTGACCCAACTGCCCCAGCACTGATCTGCACTGATTCTGTCCCAGTTTAGTTTCTGTTGTGTGTTCACGCTGAGGAAAATGACCAAATTCAGTTTGCTCATTGATGTCGGAGTTCAGATTACAGCCTCTTGATTTTTATTTATGAGGATTTGCTGTCATTGTTCCACTGTTGACCAAGGAAATGGAGCAGCATGAATCCCATTAGAATCATTTGTCACCTGAAGTACTGGTGGTTGTTCAGAGGTTCAATAAAGATGCAGTCCGATCAGCTTTCCTCCCTCCCTCTCCACTAGGGGAAACTTTTTAGACATTTTCCAGCTCCTCCCCACCATTTAAAGTGACAACCTCCTTTTTCAGGATGGCTCGCTGGTCCACGCTGACGTCCTCATGTTCTGCACCGGATACAACTTCAGGTATCCGTTCCTGGATGCAGATCAGCTGGGCCTGGAGATCCAGGACCACATAGTGTCACCCCTGTACCGCTTCCTGATGCCCCCTGCCTTCCCCTCACTCTTCTTCATCGGCATCTGCAAGATCATCTGCCCCTTCCCCCACTTCAACTGCCAGGTGAGCTGGAGTGTCAGTAGGTGAGGGGAGGGGAACTGGCCCAGGTCTCAGCAGGTGGAAAGACTGCTTCATATTCATAGCCAGGTTCTTCCACAGGTTTTTTCCCATATGATATGAAATTAAATTCACAGACTGAAGAGATCCAGCAGAGGGGCTGAGTTTTGGTCATTCTCAGATCCAGCCTTATCTACGCAGGTCCAGTTTGCTCTGGCTGCATTGGACGGCTCGGTCATATTGCCGCCTCGGGCTGAGATGGAGGACATGGTCCGGCGAGACCTGCAGGACAAGGTGGCGCGTGGAGTCCAGCGGCACCACCTACTGATCATGGACAAGGATCAGTGGGAGTACTGTCAGGTCCTGGCTCGCGACGCCGGCTTCCCGCCACTGCCTCCGGTCGTACGCAGCCTATACGAGGAGGTATGGCGACAGCGACAAATTCACCCTGAAAACTACCGGAGACTCAACTACAGGCTGATCAGTGACTGCCAGTGGGAGCTGATCAATTGACTGATGGAGAATCATTGATGAAAGATTAATCAACAGATGTACAAAATTACAAATCACAGTATGACAAGATGTACAGCTAAAAATTGAAAATACCAAATAGCTTTAAACCAAAAGAGAAAGCAGAATCAAGCAAATACGTGTTTCATGAATCTCATAATGTTCATTTCTGTTGAGAGACTCTGAGGTGCTGATTCACCTCATTTTATAAGCTGTAGCTTTGTTACACAAAAAAAGCACAAAAGAAGAAGCTTGAATTTTACCAGAGTTCCATAGACTCGAATGACAATTACCTGCACTCTATCATATGAAGTTAGCAGTTGGGTGGTCTGCCTCTTTGGTCCAGAATGAAGTATCTCACCAACTACTGGCAGATCACTATAAAATTTTGCACAAACATTTATGGTCCCCAGAGTATGAATCCTCCTGATTTTGGTGGTCCTCTGACTTTTCCTCTAGCGCCACCATGAGGATGGATTGTAAACAATCACACAACGTTAACAAATAGAATCACTCCTGCTGTTGGATGAAACATCCAACTAGGCTTGCGGCTGTGAAATCTGACACTGAACTATAGATCGGGACCTATACTGTAGGTGTCTATGGCTGGATCGCTGTGACCCCGAGTACAGATGCCGCTTTGGTCTTGTTCCTTTAAACCCACATGATTTTGTTTTTCTTTCTCCTGAAATAAAAGCGTAAAAGTTGTACTTTGTTTTATTACAGAAACTCTTATTATTGCTGAATGACTGAGATGTGCTCTGCTCTAAAAAGTCCTTAATCGTAGATTGAGTAGTAGATCAACAGATAGTTAATCTGCAGTGGTTTTGGTAATTAATTAAACTTTTCAGGCATTTTTCAAGCAAATATTTCACGGTTTCTGCTTCTCAAATGTCAGAATTTGATTTTTTTTTTGTCATCAGTTTTACCAAACTGAATATTTTCGGGGTTTTGAACTGTTAGACGACAAAATCAGACAAAATCAGATAAACAAGGCATTTTTTCACAACCTTTTATGGACAAAACAGTTCATCAGGAAAACAGTTGGCAGATTGATCTGTAATGAACATAATCATTAGTTGCCGCCCTAATTTTAGTGACTGACACACCTCTGTATGTGTCTCAATCAACTTACTGTGTAGCAGCTGACACTGAGCCTCTAACTTTCTCTCTAGTGATAATAAAGCTGAACTCAGAGGACAGCCGTCATCTTTAAATTATGAGTCTGGTGATTCTGTCAGACGACATCATTGTAATAAAATCAGGATTTTAGCAGCAGAGCAGCAGCTTGGAAACATCTTGGGAGTGACTGCGGGTTAATGTCTGAATGGGCCACATTTCAGTAACCACACTTTTTCTTTTGTCTGACAACGGAAACAAAATACCTGTAAATGGGAACAACTTTATAGGAAATTCATCTGAATTAAATTTTACTGTATATGTGAAGAGAAAAGGAGAGAAGTGAAAAGATAAAAGGTTGAAATTGAATGACACTGAATGAAAACACAGCGCAGTGATGTCATGCATATGCTATGTGTCACTGAGCGATTTAACGTCTATTCCTGCAGGTCTTAGCCCCACTACATCGATAGCAGTTGATATTTACAGCAATTTATCATGGGTTCTAAACTAGAGCCTCAGCTTTGCACATTGAACATATGCAGTCCAGCCAAGAACTAGGATTTGACCCGGTCTTGTTTTACATTTGACTGCTTTGAGGCCATGACAATGGTCTACAAATGCTGCCTTTATCCAGGACTCCCCAGAAGATGAGATCTTTTATCTCAAAGATTTAACTCTCGGCAGCAGTGCTGTAGCTAGGACTTCTTAAAATAGAGTTTGAATAAAATACTGATAAACAAATAAACACATTAAATAATTATTAATGTTAATAATAAGTTTCTACATGTATTTGGGTCCAGATCTCAAAGTGTCTGCAGGACAACTGGCAACTGAAAAGTTGTTCTCATTAATGACAAATAACGATCTATAAAGCATTAATAAATGATTTATTAACATTAATAAAGCCATTAATTACAGCTTATAAGCCCTTTTTAATTGGTGCCTTAACAAAAAGTGGTGGCCAAAAAAGAGCTTGTAGTTTGTTTATGGGATTGGCCCTTTGCCAGTACCCAACAAACAACTAAACACCATGTTATTGACCCCTTAACAGACATTCCTATTTTTATGAAGAAAAACATAAACAATGCACCCAATTTAAAAGGCTTCCTGTTGTTCAATGGGCCCCTGGCCTCCTCTAAAAACAAAACACTTTCAACAAAAAGTCAGAGTGAGCAGAGGAGAAAGTAAAACAAAGTTACAAAGGAACTTACATTAAAAGATAAACTTTTTTTTTGTTTTTTTTTATATAAAAAAATGCTTCTCAGTGCTTCATAGCCAAACTGTGGGATCTGCAGAGTCAGAGGACCAGCGGAAGTCTCTCGTCCACACAAACTTTCAGCTGATTAATCATTTCTGGGACCTTCAGTGGGACCGAACGGATCCTCATGTTAACCATGAACGAGGCCGAGGACACAGAGAGCTGATGTGGACAACAGACTTTAATCCAGATATTTCACCATAAAACATCAAAATACACGAGTTGAAAAAAAAAAACAATGTCTGATATCACAGACTGACCTGAGCTCAAAAAAAGACAGAGATTTTGTGTGAAGCAGGAGCCTCCATCATGCAGAGCGTTTCCCTTTGTGGAGAAAATATATTCGCACACTGGCACGGGTCAGTAACATGGCTGCCGGGTCACGTGACATTTAAAGGCAAGTGCCGCCTTTGTCAATCACACATTAATTACACATTCCAGGATGTCGGAGGACGTCGTGGTCCTTTGAAGTGAAGGTTGTTGCCAGTTTGACACAGAAACAACACAGTCAGCAGCCTGTTAATCCTCAACACAACGGGGTCAGATCTCACGTCACAAAGTCAAAGGTCGCCCCTAGTTTTTGGCTAACAGCAGGAGAAGGTGCTTGTTCACAAAGATTGACTGAAACGAGTCTTTAAAACAGGTGTAATTCCCCCTAAGCCCCGTAAGTGACAAGAATTTCATGTGGACAGAAGTGAAGTTTTATGTAATTTCTTAGCTACAAAGTGAAATAGGTAGAAATCAGGTGGTAATCTTCTAAATAATTTTCTCAAAATAAAATTTGCCTTCTAAAAATCATGTAAATACTCCCCGACCCCCACCCCCCATGTTCTCTCATACGGTTAGCAAGGGAGGTAAAAGAAAAATAGGCACAATTTAGTAATCTGAGGACATGAAGTGAGCAATGAAAGGGTAAAAATCCGTAAATTAAGAGAACAAAACACTTAACTTATGTGATGAATTAGTCATTTGAGGACATGATATGTAATTGGAGGGCAGTTAATTTAAGTAAACATTGTCCCATGTTTGATCCAAACATTTCTGATTCAGGACATGTTGCTCCCTGTTTCATGTTCACCAGAGGAGCTATGAGGACACGGTATCTTTGGTTTGGTTTGTGTCGAGTGTTTCTTGTTGACTCAGTATAAGTCATATGAGACAGTAGTGTTGGGTATTCGCTGCTTACTCTTGGTACTGACTGAAATGTGAGAGTTGAAAATGTCAAAAGATGTTGTTCACTTGTTCTTTGATCAAATATTTTTCAATTATGAATGAAAATTTGGCCAGTCAGAGAATTTAAAATAATTTTACTTTGAGAGACATCTGATTGATTTGAGACAACATCTATCAGGTATTGCTTTGTTGTTATTAAGTGCACTTATATCTACCTGTGTTTTGAAAAATAAGGTTTTTACGCTTGACTGAGCACAATAGAAACAGACTTCAAAAATGAGTCATGACCTGTGACTTAAACATCCACTTCCACTGAAAAGACAACACCATCATAACTGTGAGGAACGCTGAGGAGAATCCAACCTACATTTCCATCATGTTCTCCACATGGTTTTGCATCTATTGAGCTTTGACTTGAGCTCTGTCAATGACCTCTTCTCACCGTGTCCTCCTCTTTTGCAATGACTTACTGGAGAATCAGCTCCATTAACTGTTTCTCTCAATGCACCCAGCTCCTGATAACCCCACTAACGTTAGTGGACATAAACATGCATTAACTAGCATTTTCTTTTGCCAATTATCGGGAAAGTTGTGTAAAATTTGTCCTGAATTTGGATGGAAACTTGGCTACTAACAAAACTCAAGTACCAAGGATCCCCAAGCACTACTCTTGGAAAAATGTCAAACAGCACTGTAGTTTAAATGATGGACTTAAGTTCTGGTGGCTCACATGTCATTTGAAGTCTTTTATTTAAAAAAAAGAAAAGAAAAAATATCACTAAAATATCCTAGAAGATTACCCTTGAAGACTTTGACTCATTTTCCATGTGCAACTCTCTTTCAACCCTTTCGGTCACCTCCTGGTCATCTTCTCCTACCCCGTCCTTTTTTAGGATCTTCAGCGGCCACCAGAGGGAGCCACTCCGGCGGTCTCTGCGGACGGTGTGTTCTACTGGCCAGCAGCAGGGGGCGCCCTTATCCCCTGTCAGGAAGTAGAGGAGGGCGTTGAGCCAGGCGTTGCAGGAGGCCAGCGGTCTGGTTACCTTGTAGCAGATGGAGATGGTCTTCATGGCATTGCAGCCACCGAGCTGCCCCCGTCGTAGGAGCAGGAACACTGTCCGGGTCACGTGGAATGGCAGGAAGCAGAGCGCAAACAGCAGCGTGATGGTTACGATGGTTTTGATGGATTTCCGCCGACGGCGTATGTAGTGGGAGTATTGCGAGCCGGAGATGGAGACTGAGGTTCTTTCCCGCTCCCTAACTCCTTCTGTTGGCCCGTCCCCCATCGGACCGTCATCGCCGCCCTCTATCGAGCTCGGAGGGGAGCGCAGGGTCTGAAATATCGTCCTGACCACCTGAGAGTAGCACCAGGCGATGATGACGAAGGGTACGAAGAAGCCCAGCAGGTGGAGGACGATGCCATACGGGACGTAGTCAGCAAACTCCTTATCAATGGCGTCGTCCCAGCAGTTCATGTACCCCTGTTCCCCAGTCCTGTTCCCGCCGTCCCTTTCCCCTCCAGGCCCGGCAACTCCACCCCCTCTTCGCATGACGTATCCGGTCTGGGCGAACCTGAAGATGGGGCATGTGAGGATGAAAACCACCACCCACACCAACGCACAGGTCCCCTTCACCACTCGCTTACTCTCCAGAGTGATGGTCCTCATTGGATGGCAGATCCCCAAGTACCTGCGGTGAACAACCAGCGGTAAGTTTGAATCCATCTCTTAAATCTCTTTAAAATGTCTTAACACTTGGGGTCATAAATAGAATCTCAGGTAAAATTCTTTATAGCTCTGTATACTCACATACCCCTGGATGAATGTCCATACTACAAAAAGGTTTTCATCTGTGAGTAACACACTGTATTTTCTTCACCATTTTGGAGACCATACCAGCCTCTGTATCTTTTTCTGGGCAAGGTTTTCATCCCATGTCTCTGACTCTGTCTAGAGTGAATTTATTCACTCTTTTACACAACTCTGCCACCTCTAAAATTTGCTTTGTGTCTGGTCTGAATACACTTTTAAGCTAAACTCTTTTCTGTCCAGTATCCTAAACATCCATTAGGATTATTAAGCAACAAGTCAAATAAAACTAAACTTAAAAAACAATTCCAGTCAAAATTACAACATGAATGTTGACATGAGGGCCACTTGCAAATCAAAAATCGGTCCTTACAATAACAAGTCCTTAGAGAGCAAAAAAGGATTGCAAATCCCAAAAAGGCATCAAAAACCATATAAAGACCCAAAGAGAATGCAAAGACACAAATGTCCATTAAGATGTGTCTTTTCTCCTATGCAGGATATGAAGGGGGCCATTACATGTCTGTGTCCAGGGGCCCATTGTCTCGTTATCCATCCACTGTGATGGGGTATAACAGTGGTCCCAGATATATACAAATTTAGGCAGGTAGCAGCTGTGTCCTGCCATTTATTGTATTTGAGTGGGCTGAGATATCGAGACAACGCTGCTTCTTTATTTCCACAATGATGTTTTTTTCACCTCAGACATTAGCTTTGGGCAACATCCATGCAATATGGGCTGGATAGTATAAATGGGGATATTACCATGTTTACAACTTGCAGGCGTTTACGTCACCGAACGATTCAAGTCAGTTGAATGATCAGAGAGTTGCTCTTGACGGTTAAAAAATTTTGTGCATTGACAATATAACACATTTACTTACCTTGAATGGTTTTGTCAACATTCATTTGTTCTTTTCAGGCACTTTCTCAGTTCTAATTACTACTTTGGTGTTGACATGAACACTGATGGTAATTATTTTGAGTCTGATATGATATGAATGCAGCATTAACAACAGTCTTTTTCACATAATTAAAATGTGATGAGTTAGCATAATATCATGTATGTAGCCAAATAATGTGCATTTAAGAATCTTTTGCAGGGTTTTCACTTTAACAAAAGCTAGTACAAGACGGTAAATAGTTGACCAAAGACATTGGTTTTTAACCAATTCAAAGAGTAAAAAAAACTTTAACTTACATTTTAACAGTGATTAGTAATCACAGTAAAATACCAATGGTTGCCTAGACCAAGATCATCTAAGCTTACCTGTCACATTTTCTTCCTCAGTACAAGTGCAAAAAGAAAATTAAAGAATCTCGCCACCAAGTCAAAATGTGTCATCCTTGTGGTAATAAATTTAATGACATTTGGTTTTGTTCGTCATCACTTAGTCTTTGCATGTCGAGTCAATGAAATCACTGCTTTTTCATAACTGTAAAGGAAGCAGGGCTGATTCACTTGAGTAGCTTTTCATTGGGTAAATCAGCTTAAATGGTAAGAAAGTTATCTAAGTTTTTACCAGTTGCTCCGTGGGGTGGAACTCCACCTACTCCGGAAACACCAGTTGGAGGGCAGGGCTTGGTGAGGTGCCAATTTACCAGGCAAAGACCACCCAAAATGGTAAGGTAAAAAGAAAAAAGCAGCATATTTCTGTGACCAGAATTTAAACATCAGCTCAATGATTAATCTCAAAACCGAACGCAAGGACCAGAATTTGGCTGCAAATGCTGATGGTAACATTTTCCATTTGGCGGCCGTGTTTCTGGAGCATCCTACCTGTGCACGGAGATGCAGGTGAGGAAGAAGATGGAGCAGTAGAGGTTGAAATAGAAGAGGAAGCGTACAAGACGACACATGAAGTCCCCGAACACCCAGCTGTCCTTCATCACATAGCTCGCCACCAGAAAGGGCAGCGACAGGCCATACATCAGGTCGGTGGTGGCCAGGTTCACCATGTAGGTCAGCGAGGTGTTCCAGCGCCGCCCACTACCACTGACACTGCCGCCGCTGCAGCAGCTGCCGTGGTGGCGGCAGGAGCGCAGCAGCACCACCGAGTTGAGGGTGAGGCTGAAGAGGAAGGTCAGTGAGTAGCAGACAGGCAGAAAGACGTACTTGTAGGATTCGTCGATGCTGCAGGACGACGGAAGGGGAGATGAGGTGCCAGAAGTGTTTGGACGGTTGCTCGCCAACGTTGGCGTCACCAAACCGATGTCTGCAGTGACACTGGAGGCTTGGCTCATTCCCATGATGAACCTCTGGGGGCTATTTCTGGCAGAGCTGGATTGGTTTGGGTACCTTTGGCATCATCTTAGCTTCTCAACCGGGCTCAAGTCTTCTCGCTCACTGAGATTTCCTTCATTTGTCCTTCCTCTGATTGATCTACTGATTGATCTATCTTTCTATTCTTCTATCTCTCTATCCTTCTATCTATCTATCTATTATCTATCTATCTATCGATTGATCTATCTATCTATCTATCTATCTATTTATCTATCTATCTAATGTCTGTCTATTTGTTGTTGATGGATCCATATCTCTGGTAAGATGGGTTCCTGTGACAAAGTGGGGGAAAGGAAAACACATTGTCATTAGTTTGGAAGAGCTCGTTCAAAATGTACAACTGGCATTTTGCTGATGAAGACTACGTCTCGCTCAATTAGCCCCTCAATCATTAATGAAGCCTTCCGGAAACCTCTCTTCATTCATGTAGCCTATCTGTGCAGCAGGTGGGCGGTCTGTTCCAGCTGTTGAAGCGTTCAGGTCAGGGTTTAAATTCAGGCCTGTGTTTTGAAACGACAGTGTCAGATAATGTCACAACAGCTGTAGCAGTTTGTGTTTAGGTGCGTTGGTCCAGAAAAAAAAACTGGCTCGTACATCGTGTAAAAGACAGTGGTCCGGGGTTTCAGATCTGACGGTTTAGTCCACCTCTTTGGTTTAGGCTGGGATATCCCAGCAACTTTCATATGGAGTTCCATGATTTTTTTAATTACATGAAAATAGATGAATATAAAACCTGCTGGTTTTTGGTGATAAACTGACTTCTGACCTGACCTCTGGCGCCAACGGGAGGTTGACATTTATGGTTTTGAGGGAAATAACTCAGCGACTATTGGATGGATTTTCTGAACTTTGATTTAGATGTTAATTTTTCCGCCAGAATGAACTGTTATAACTTTGATGATCCTCTGACTTTTCATTTAGCACCATTTGTCCAATACTTTGATTGATGACCAAATACCTGCAAAACCAATGACGTTCCCATCAGCCTTAGAAATATGATGAATGGACTGCACTTATATAGGCTTTTCTAGTCTTATCGACCACTCAAAGCCCATTCATGCAGCGCTTTCTACACACACCACCATACACCATTCATACACTGATGATGAAACAGGGGCAGTTGAGGGTTAAGTATCTTGCCAAAGGACACTTCGAAATGTGGACTGGAGGAACGGGGATCGAACCGCTGACCTTCTGGTTGGCAGATGACCCACTCTACCACCTGAGTCACAGCTGCCCATATAGATATACATAAAGTTACATAATAGATTCTTTATTTATGTGGTGCAGTCTTGATCGTTTTTTTTTCCTACAACAGCACAAGTGTTTTATGAGCCTCGAAAAACTCTTGAGGTTTTATACAAACCCTCTTCTGACTCCAGTTTCAACACAAGAAACCTGTTCACTTGAGTCAAGAGAAATTTTTTGGATAAAAGTTGATGTAAACAGATCAGCTCATATTTGACTCATTATTAGCAATATTACTGGTATCACTATGGATCTGCCTAATTAACATCTGAAAAATGACACTGATATAATAATTTCAACAAATACCCAATGGTATTTGTTACTATCATTATTAGCTGTAATTATTATATTACAATTAAAAAGTATTTAATTTTGGTTTAAAAAAATAGGATAACTACCTGCACCATAAATAGAGATTTTTAACAGAATGGTAGATGCACTTTTACCATTAATGGGGATTAATCACTAAATAAATACATACATACATAAATAAGCCTGGAGTCACGTTTTAAGCCGTTGTGGTCTGAACAACAGCAGCAGCATGTGACTTAAAATAACAAAAATAGCTCCTGAATACAGCAAAATAAGAACATAAGCATGACATAATAACCTTAAAGGTGCCTGCTCTCCCACAGGGTGCACACAACATTAATAAAAAATATTCCCTTTCAAGATTTCACTCTGGAGCTCTTTATTAACCATTTTCTCCATAAAACAGGGAAAAATTTCCCTTTTAGCTTCCCCCAAGTTGAAGTATTTTGACATCGTGCTTTGATCAAGTAATTGATAATTTGATTGTTTCAGCACTTTCATATTCTCATATACCCAGGAGGACATGTTGATGCGTCACAACTGGATTTGTTTCAGACTGGTTGACCTCACCTGCGGGAGACTCGGAAACATGTCCAGTCAGACCAATTGGTGGCGTTTGAACTGGACGGAATAAATCTGGAATGAAATTTGGCCTGTTTCTAATCATGAGGAATTGCGGTTCTTAGCCAATCCAGCTCCGGTGATTCAGGCTCAGAGCGTCCGTGTGATCCAGATTGGAGGGACTTTGACGGAGGTACAAGTCCTACCTTCGTCCTGATCGTCCTCTCAGTCTCGTCTCGTCCGGTGTCTTCAGTGGCGTTCTGGCTGAGAAGTGTCTGCTTCGGGGCCGAAGGGTCTCTCGGGGCCTCTCCCCTGACCTTCAGTTTCTCTGTAAATAATTGATCAGCGTTCATTCAGTCAGAACTGCAGGAATGAAACCAGATACAGGGACTGCAGAGCCAGAGGAAGAGGCTCTCGACTGCTGGTTTTACAGGACACACGGGCTCTTTGTGACGACTGAGGTTTGAAATAATGAAAAATAAACCTTTTTTAAAATATTAACAAGATTTAAATTCTTTTGTCAGACTGATCACATCATGGCTCAAGACAACACAGTTTTCTTTCAGTTTTAGATTTCACTTCTACTTAACATTTGCTCAATTCATTATTATATGGTGATTAATATGGTTTTACATTGCAGTTTGTGCTCATCGGCCATGTTCTGTGGCTGCAAATTAGCTTAATGAAAACTGCTGTGATTGTGTTGAATTGCTCCCTGCTAAAAAGACAATAAACCAAACTACTATTTTCTGCTCTGACAATCATGCATTTTTTACTATAAACAAAACACAACATTATATTAACACAAAACTAATTTTCTGTGAAAAACTGAAAGAATTAAAGGTATCCCACCCAAGAAAATTTTACCTTGCATTAAAAAAAAAAAAACAACTAACTGTATTCATACTAATGATCAAGAGCAAGAATAAGTCACAGCACATGAGACACAGCAGAAAATGATTTTTTTATAATTAACTGTATCATTTACATTTTTGAATTGCCAATATCTTGCCGTGTACAATTACTGGTGTGTGATGTATATCTGGCTGACTGAGGCAAAAAGCTAAATAAGGCAGCTTAGGTAACACACCACTCACCTTTTCTTCCAGAGAAGCTGCTGAAGCTTTAATCATCTCACTTTCCCCTCCTCACTCTGCCTCTTGTTATCTGAGGCTTTAATTAGAAAGCAAAGTGAATACAGTAAACACATCGGCCCCTCCTCCTCCATTCTCCCTCCTCCTCCTCCAACCCTTCTGCTCTGCTTCCTCCATCATCACCATCATCAGCTCCGATTCATACGGTAAATACCGGTTTGATCTCTCTGACAGTGAACACACAAGGCAGAGAGCCGCATGACAAAGCGCCGCCATGTTGACTTTAATCAAACATGGCAAAAGAATTGGTGGTCAAAAAGCACACGGGTAGCAGAGGTATGAATAAACAAGGTGAGGGTTAGGCCGCCAAATTACTCTGACATTTATTTATAATCAAATACCTGCTGCAAATAATGAAAAAAGTTTGTCTTTATTTCAGTGCTGCAAGATCCAAGGATTGATCCGACCTATTAGCCTGGTTCCCGAAGCTGGACCACCAACGGGGTCCCAGGTTCACTCCATATTATTAAGGTCTACGTAATTAGATCAGTTTATATTGAATTCCTTTAAATATAAACCTGTATTTTATCAAACTCAAACAGAGAACCTCAGGCAAATATTCTTCTCTAGAGAACTGTAAGGCTGCAACCAGTGATTATTTTCATTGTCTGAACATCTGGCAGTTTTTTTTTCTTTTATAATTGATTGATTGTTTAGTGAGAAAAAATGTCCATCATTATTCTCTGAAGCCCAAATTAACATATTCAAATTGCTTTTGTTGTCTGACCAGAAATACAATGATGTTTAGGTAATTGTCGTAGTAAAACCACAAATACTAGCAAAGGTTCACATTAAAGAATCCAGTACCAGTGAGTGTTTGGCTTCTTTTGCTTAAAACAACTTAAAACAGTTAATCAGTTGTGAAGATTGTTGCTTGCTGATTTTATTAAAATCAACTGATTCATCTTCTTCTTTTCCTTTCGGCTTTTCCCTTTAGGGGTCGCCACAGCGAATCAGTGTCCTCCATCTAACCCTGTCTTCTGCGTCCTCTTCTCTCACACCAACTACCTTCATGTCCTCTTTCACTACATCCATAAACCTCCTCTTTGGTCTTCCTCTAGGCCTCCTGCCTGGCAGTTCAAAACTCAGTATCCTTCTACCAATATATTCACTATCTCTTCTCAGGACATGTCCAAACCATCTCAGTCTGGCCTCTCTGACTTTATCTCCTAAACCTCTAACATGTGCTGTCCCTCTGATGTACTCATTCCTGATCCTATCCATCCTGGTCACTCCCAGAGAGAACCTCAACATCTTCATCTCTGCTACCTCCAGCTCTGCCTCCTGTCTTTTCCTCAGTGGCACTGTCTCTAGACCAAACAGCATCGCTGGTCTCACCACAGTTTTGTACACCTTTCCTTTCATTTTAGCTGAGACTCTTCTATCACAAAATCAACTGATTCATCAGTTCATGTCAATTTGAGTATTCTTTAAATATGTGTGCCTGAGGAAATAATGAAACTACTGCAGGAGTTAAACAGGGGCCCAGTAATGAATTTATAGAAACATATCAAATTTTGTTTTTTGAAAACAAAGTTTCATCATCTTAAAAAAGGCGGCTGCTAACAACGGTTAGCAACAGTTGTCAGTGGCATTAAACATCACCCTGCCAAACACAAAAACCCATTTATTCACAAGTTGCCTTCATGGCCTCATTTTTATACTCGTACTAATGCAAACTGTTGCTAACTATTCAAGAGGAAAGGCTTTTGTAGAAGACCTAAGTGCACTAAAGCAAATTACAAGGTGGAAGATTAGTAGTGGTAACATTACGTTGTTACTTCTGGTGATTGTATTTTTCCTCATCAAAACATCAGAAAAATGTTGTTCATTTGTGAAGATTATCTTCCTGAGCAAACATGTTATCATAAATTTTTGTTTGTCACAAATCTTATTTTCTTCAATAAACCAAAAGCCACTGGAAAAATCTCACTGGGTTTTTGTCATGGGAACCACAGTGATGTTAACAGCTGACTAAACTTGGTATAGCACTACTGATAGCTGAAAGGTTAGCTAACATAAGTTTCTACTCTTTTTTTTTTAATGATAGAAACGGTTGTTTTCTCATGAGGAAACGGCTGATCCAGTAAGGGTCAGGCCTATGATAGCTAGAAGGTTAGCCAATTTAGACAGCTATATTTCAAATACTAGTTTTTGAGCCTTGCCGGCCTGTGAATCTTTCTGCTAAAGGCATCATACTGCTTCAGTTGCCATGTAGCCTCACCAAACTCAAGCTAGCTTTAGCATCAGCTCATTGCTCATACAAGCTGTTTTTGGAGCCGCTGCTTGTGGGGTTTTTGCTTATATGTTATGTGCTATATTGTATCTACTTAATTATAGCGAGGATAACCAGGAAAATGTAGCAGTATTTGACTGCTACAAGATCTGATCCAGTCAATAGAGCCAAAATTCAGTAGAGGTGCGTTAGTGAAGTTAGTTGCGTTAGCTAATATGTTGGCTAGCACTAAAGTTGTGGTGCTGTCCAAACCCACTTACTTTTCCTTATACAAGAGATCATTACTACATGTTTCTATTGTTTTCTTCTGATACCAGCCTTACTCCTGGAAGCAGAAATAATTACAAATAATAAATAACTGGTCTTGATCTTAGTACACTGAGAACAAAAACACTGAAACAATAAGGGGCCAAAAAAATACAACCGTTGCAGACATGATCTTTTTACCTTTCAAAATATATTTCAGAATGAATGTTTACATTCACAAATACATTTGTAATTAATTTTATTTACATATTAAAATACATCTCTAAATACTCTTAAAGTCACAGTGAAACAAAAAACAATCTTCACTTCGTTAACCAACTTTCAGGACACAATATTACTCTTATGACTCAGCACTTCTGAATTATCCCTCACTGTGTTGCATCTCACACTGAGCATACTTCATTGTTTTGACACTCTCCTAATAACGTTTCAGTGTGACTTTAAATATATGTGTGTGTGTGAGAATTAAGATTTAAAATTTAAATTCAAAAAAGGCACATTTTCCGTTTACACCCTTAACAGTACATTGCCCTGCATAATTATGACATTCAGCATCCTATCACAGATCAATGTGAGAAAATGTGGAAATAATCAGTATCAAAATATAATTTCTTTGTAAGGCACTAGAGGACATTGCTGGTGGTTTATAAAAGCCAGATACTAAATGATCTAAATATCCTTGACTAGTGTATAAACCAAAGGTGAATGGCTGCAGTTAGAAGAAAACATGTTCAGGAGCTTATAAAGACGGTGGTGCATGGTGTTAAGGTGGACAACCATGTGGTGACATGAGCATCAAGGTAAAAGAGGAAACCCCAAAATGCGGCGGCCATATTTAATGTACATCACCACATACACTTGGCTATGTTAAGTGGATTATTCCCTTGCATATCTTACAAGTAAACAATAGCATAATTGCTGCCTGTACCTGAAGTATTTAGCATCAATTAAAGAGGAATGTCACCAAAATTTATGCATATGTGTGATATTATCATTATAAATTGTAAATTAATTTAAAAAGGAAGCTAAAAAACTAAGTGCATTTAAACTTTTAGAACAATTGGATGTTTTTTTATATATCTAATATTAAACATGTACTATTTCCCTTTTAGTTTTGACTGTCTGAGAGTTTTACATTTGCTCAGTAACAACACCGAATATCAAAAACATATTTGGTGGAATTCCCCTTTTGTTTAGTGTTTTTGAATTTTTTTTTATATAAAATCAAAGGAAATAACCAAAAAAAAAAAGGTATCAGTTGTCTTGCTACAAATGCTGTATTGGTGAAATGCTCCCTTCTTATAATAACAGGCAAAAGTAAGAAAGTAAAATAACACAATAAAAATTAAATAAGATAAGTTAGAAATCATCCCTTTTCTCTGGTAGCGTTAAACTTCTTTTGTATCAGTAAGAAAGTAACACAATACAGACCTTTCTATTTTGTGATGAAGCTTAAAGAGCAAAATAGATTTGATCCCAAAGTTTTCATTCAGTTGTGGTGACACTTAAATCTAAAAGTTCCCTGGTTTGATTTCCAGAAGGAAACTGAGCCAATTTGCTGATGGACCTGAGAATTTTTTTTTTTTTTAATATATCAGCAAATACAAAATTGAAATGCACAGACTTCACCACAAAATGTATGTGTCCTACATTAAAGGTCAATGCAAAAACAGTTGTTAAAACTAGATTGCACGTAAAAAAGGATTTTTATCATCAACTCCACATGCTCCTCTTGCTAATAGCCTGTAGTTTTACTTTTTTGTGCACAACTGAAAAAAGGAATTATGTCCTTTTTTTTCCTCCACAACACCAGCGTTTGTTTCTTGAAAACCCCTTAAAACCACTTTTTTATTCTTTTACATAAAATGTTTATGGCTAAATAAGTAATGATTAAATTTAAAGTTTGGAAAAACAAGTCATGATTTATGATTAACTGAGCATGAAACACACAATAAAACTGAGAACAGCTGCTTCATCAGAACCGTGTGTGGTCTGATCACATTTGATTGACAACAGCCATCGGGTCCTGAATCAGATATCGCTGAAAGTTTCAGGCAACATGGTTACAGTCCTGGAAAAAAATTGTATTTCTGGTTAAATATGAAAACAAATTAAACAAACCTGGTTTTATACTCCATCTAAGCATCTTGTCGGATGGGCGAGTAGCTTTTGACACCAACTCCCACCACAATTTCCAGACATTGGTGTGTGTGTGTGTGGGGGGGGGCAGCTGTGTTACAAACTGGTTCTGACAGATGTCCTGAAACTTTGACCTGATGATGCCACTAGATGAAAGGCCAGAAGATCACCAAAGTTAGGACGACTCATCCTGATGTGAACACGAATGCGTGTTCCAGGATTCATGGCGATCCATCCAAAAATCACTGACGTATTTCACCCAAAACCACAACCTCGAGGTGGCGCTAGAGGAAAAGTCAGGGGATCACCAAAATCAACCGGATTCATCCTCAGAGAACCACGAATACCTTTACAAAGATGCCTCCCGCTGGACCAATGGACACACCAACGTCGTCCTCCATGGAACTACTGTCCCGTCTTTTAGTCAAGTGGACATTTTAGGCTAGGCTAAAGAAACGCTACCTCATCATGATGAAAATATAACCCGGGCAGTATTTCATTCCCTGCTGTTACAAGTTAGCAGAGTATGAACTGAATTTTTGGAGGACAAAGAAGATTGTAGTAGATTCTGAAGCTTCAATAAATCCAGACTAAAATTATCATATCTCATACGGATTTCGATGAATCTGAGCAAACAAAAACGTCCAGGTCCATCTTGATGTTATAAGATCTGTATGACACCTCCTTCCTTTGTGGCTACTCACAATCAAGTGTCACCTGCTAATAATCCATGGACGATGAAAACTATCTCTATTTTTCTTCACTTTAAGACTTGGTCACCCAGTCTAACCCTAAAAAGCTCTCTCATCCATACTGGTGTCCGTCACCCTGTCTATTTCCACTCCTGCCTCTACCTCTGTTTTCAGATGAAATACAAGAAAAACCTGAAAGACCAGATCCTGAGTAGCTTGACAGATGGACAAAAGCTCTAAGACTACGACACTGAGTCAAATGGCGGAGTGCAGCTCAGACACGATGACAGGATCCGTGTTGAAGAGCCGTGTTGCATTTGTCTTTCTTTTGGACCAGTTCCTCACTGGGCAGATGTTGAATGGAGGTGTTGACGAATGGACTCGGCCTTCGAATGATCCGATTGAAATGATTGATTTGTGTCAGTCACTCTCTGCCTGTTCCTGGTTACCTCTTCCCTTCATCTCATGTCAACGTTGCTGTCGTGTTCCAACTCTCATGCGAATTTTCCTTTGGATGAGTGTTGAAGACTCATCCTCAGTAACAAAGCTGCTGTTAGTTCCGAGTTTGTCAACCAGTGCCAGGTTATTCAGTTTCCCCTCAACTCGACGGTCCATTTGTATCTGCCCCTTCTTGCTCGCGATGCTGGTGATTTGTCAGTTTCTTTAAGTTTCTATTAGCAGGTCAGCTTAAGTTTTGCTGAAGTGAACAACTCCTGGTCTGACACAGACCGGAACCTCAACCTGGTCCCAGAGCAGCCGGATGTCCACATTAATGCGAAAGAAACCCGAAGGCTCGACTGAGGTTGTGTGGATCGTCCGGTCCTGTGGTTCTGGTGCTAGGTCAGGTCCTGGACGTCCAGGAGCATGGCGTCCTGCTTCGTCCTCAGCTGGTCTCGTACCAGCAGGTGGGAAACCAGTTCGGAGCTCAGAGCTGGAGGAAGATCAATGAGACACAACACGCTGAGGGAAGATTTAGCATCTTCAAATGGAGACAGTTTGACTAAATGTGAACAATCAAGAGATCAGAGGAACCGACCTGGAGCTACAGTACAACAGATCATCTGATGACTGAGGCCAAGGAATGCATTATGACAATGTGTGTGTGTGTGTGTGTGTGTGTATACCATGTACGTCCTGTTGAAGTGATGCTCTCAAGCTGCTCAGCTGTTGCACTGAAAAATCCTGCAACTCCCAACGCTCCAGATGTTTCCGCTTGGCAGCACTGCTGCTACCGGCCAGATGCTGCAACACACACACACACACACACACACACACAAATACACACACACAGCAGAGTTATGAATTGAAAACATTCACATCCAACACAAGGTTTCTGCAGTTTCACCAAGTTAGATTTAAGACTTTTAAAAACTGTTTAATACAACAGAGAAAGTAACTTAAAACCGTAGAGAGACAATTATTTTCAGCAGTTTACAACAACAGTCCCTGAAGTGATTAGAGCTGCAGCTGTCGACTACTTTCATCACAGAATAATCTGCTGATTATTTGTTTCGATTAATCGTTTTGTCAGATGCCAGGAAATCATGAAAAATGCCTCTTATCCTAAAATTTCCCTCAGAACAAGCTGACGTCCTCAAACGCCTGGTTTTGTCTGATCGGCAGTTTAAAACACAAAGATCACATGCGACAAACACGAACAATAAATACTAGTATGAGATGCTGGAGACAGAAAAAAAAATCTTATTTTTGATTAAAATGATTAGTTGATTATCAGAAGAGTTCCTGATTGTCTATTTATTCATCTATATTTTTAACATTGACTATAAGACAAACCAATGAATAGATAGATGTCTTCCTCATAATTAATTAAACTAATGTGATATGGACCCAGATCAGTGACAGAAAAATGGATGAATTAACCAAATAAAACGTGATTCATTCTTCTTAGAGCAAATATGACTCATCCAATAATCTGTGAGTCCAGTCAAAGAAAATTAACAGCAACTATTTTGATTATTGATTAATCAATTCAGTTGATTTTCAGGTATTTATACTAATCACGTGCTAGTTTACAGCAGCAGGTTGATCTGTGAATGGGAATCGCTTTATTGTCTTTTAGCTGAGCTCTGTGACTCTTTTGAGGTGCTGACTTCCTGCTGGAACCTCCCTCTTGCCCTCTGTTACTTATTCTGTTCATCCTTCTTTTTACCTCCTTCTCCCTCTGCTCTGCCAACAGTTTGTCTCTCAGCGTCCTCAGAGCCGTGGCCACTTCCTGTTTCAGCCCAGCAGCATGGCAACCATTGGGCCCTGTTCCCATGGAAACCTGATGGAGACGTAAGATCAGAGGTCAGATGAAGGTGGAAGATGATCCAGGTGACATTCCCAGAGGTTCAAAATAAATATTACATGAACAAGTTACTGGAGGTTTAGCTCCTCTCTAGACTTCTGTAGTGTTTCTATGCTCAGATTTGGCGCTTGAGTGTGATGTGGACCGGGATCAGCCCCGGGACTGGGTATCGAACCTCGGTGCGGGGTCAGAGGCGTAAACTGAAACCTGACGCCAGACAACTCGTCAGATTCATGATCGCGTCGAATTCTTTTTTGATCTTATAGTTTCTGATTTAAATCGTTTCTGCAGTTTTAGACCGTTGTTTATTTAGACAGACTTCTTGCACAGCTGCTTGTATTTAGACAACATCTGGCTAATTTGGCTTCTTTTGTTCAATGAAAAAACCCAACAAAGTTTTGTGGTAAAGAATTTCCATTTGTCATGTCAAGTGTCCCATGTCAGATAAAATCCAGATGAGATTTTTAGACTCAGTCACATATCTGTCTTTGTTCATCAGATCTCAGATCAGATCCCAACCCGTCTTTGTTTGAACGAGGTGGGGACGCACCTGAAGCTGTTTGGTTACTGACAAAACCAGAAGAAGAAGAAGAACTGCTGATCTTTAGCAGTTAAGTTACAACAATCGTATTCATGAAGCATGACACAAGAGTTTTATCATCTCGTGGCTCTAACTCACGGCGCCCCCACTGACCATTCGCTGGTTGAGCTGATCAGGGATCAGATGAACGAACCTTTCAGACTGTATGTGTCTAAATGTCTGGAGCTGAAACCAAACGATGGCTCATCTCATTTTAGTGACCTCCGGAGGTGGTTCCAGTGACCACATGTCAGTTGGTCTTGAATGGTTCTAGGATTCATCCAGACTGAGCTTTTTATATCAGACACGAGTCAGACATCTGAACCACGTTGGACAAATGAGCTGACTCTGTAAAACTGGGGTCAGGCTCGGACCGACGCTGAAGGATCCCCAGCCCCCCGCGTTCCCCAAAGAACGGACAGAACCGGACCTGTTTGCCGGTTTCCTCCTCCTCGTCCTCGCTGTCACTGTTGTTGATGAAGCACAGCTGCAGGTTTCTGTGGTTGTGAAATCTGCAAACAGACAACAAACATCCTGAGGCTCTAGCGGGACACGGAGTCCAGGAGTCCACCAGTGTCACTGCTGCTGTTGGTCTCTACGGGACTTTCACTGCCTCTTTTCTCCTCTGACCGTCTCCCACTGTCCAAACTGTTTACTCGACATTATCTGTCCTGTTTATTCCAATTCACGTTTCTTTTTCTTCTCACTGCAGTCGAGCATAACCAACTTCACATAAATTTAGTGAAGGTTCATTCACAGCAGCATCTCTAAACGCAGCTTAATTTATTCCTCTCAGTTCTCAAATAACGTGAACTATGTGAATTCTATGAGTTTGAAAAAATCTCTGAGTTTGCTCAACTGTTTGATGATGCTTCAATGGGTTTTTACCGATTCCCGAAACACAGTCACTAGAACAATAAGTCAATCCATCAGAAATGAATCAAGAACAGTTTTGATTATTGATGCTTTCTGGTTCCCAAGGATTTGCCACGTCCCCCAGATTTATTACATTTTTATTGTTACTGTTATTAATGATAATTATAATGATTTATGGCACTTTTCCAAATACAGTCATAAGACAATTGCTTTGACAAAAATTATATTAGTCTTTAAGTTTTTTTCCTTTAAATCCTTGTTTCTTTAACTAAAACTATTATATATGAATTATTCTGTTAAGAGCAGCATCTCGCAAATATTTATATTCATCTGCCGGAAATTTTTTTCAATGAATCTTGAGTCTTTGAAACTTCTGAAAGACTCTGTTGAAGGTGACGTCTTCAAGTGTCTTGGTTTTTTCAAACAAATCTCAACAGATCTGACCTTTTCAGACTCTGATATCTAAGATATATTTGGTCTATTTAACTGTTTTTCACTGTTTCCCTGCAAAATGACCGAAGCAATGAACCGATTAACAAGATAACTGCATTTTTACCTCGAGGCGACAGCAGCGACTCGACACCTCCCAAGGTCTTCCTCCTCTTCCTCCCACACGTTTCTCCACACACCCCCTTGGTTCCCCCTTGTCCCCGCCCCAAACCCCCTCTGCAGGGAGACAGGACCACACAATGAAGACAGTATTACCCTGGACAGATCATCAGATATCACATCATCATGACCAATTCAACTGGTTTATTTAAAAGCTCCTGTGGTTTTCGAAAACAGAGATTCTGGATAACTGGAAATAGTTGAAAACATTGTCCATCCTCAGTGTTCTTCCCTAAATGAATCCTGTGCTTCTTCACGGCATTGAGAACCGGATCTTATGAATCAAGGACAAGGTTGATTTCTGCAAGAACATAGCAGCTGAACTGATCAGAAACCAGAGCAACAACAGACTAGATGTCTGATAAAAGCTGAGAGATCTGATCTGAGGCCTGTCTAAAGAAGCACAGAGGAAACTGGTGCTGGGAAGTTCTCAGACAACTAACTCATCATTACGCCACTAGAGAACAACAAGCTGCAGCCACTACGTCCTCGTGTCTCGATAAGGTCGCGCAGTTCGTCCCTCTCAATCTCCTCTTTAGCTCCTTCCACAGTGAGAGACGGATTTGGAGCCATGACAAACACGTTCCCGTCCTATTAGTAATGTAATCAGACAGAGACAGAAATGATAATGGGGGTGGTCTCCTTTAAAAGAAGGAGGGGGCTGTAAAACTAGTTCAGACTTCAGGTTAAAGTCCTGGTTCTCTGCAATAATAAACTGAACATTATTCATATTTACTGTTTATTCACTTTGATAAATGAATAGTGGTCAGAATAAAACCTCCTCACTTCCACCTGATGAATCTGCTGCTCCTGCCGTAGGAAATGTGGTCATGGTCTCCATGACGATGACATGATGATGTCACAGTGAAGCTGACCTTTGACCTTTTGGATATTATGTCCCATCCCTTCATCACTTTATCCTATTAGACATTTGTGTGAAATTTTTTCATAATGAACCAATGAATTCTTGAGTTATGGCCCAAAAACATCATTTGGTGAGATTGACCTTTGGCCTCAAACTGCTGACATCTAAGCAGTTTGTGAACATTTGTGCCAAACATTAAGAAATTACCAGAAGGCATATCTGGTTCGTGGCCGGACAGATTAGATAGATAGATGGACATATCGATGGGTGGACGGACGGAGACAACTTAAGGCCTTTTGCCACGACCATCTCTGCTGCAGAGATGAAAAACCTGCTTGACTGAAACATTAGTTTTAAAACAGAAAACCTTTCAGTTAAAGCTCCTGTCAGGGGGGACACACAGGCTCATGGGAAACGTAGTCTGCCATGTTTTAGGCTCATGACCGATAACAGCTGACCTTGTTCTACTAACAGAACCACACACTCAAACCCTGAAGCCCCCGTTATCCAGGACATTCCCCTCCTCTTGCTCTTGCCTGACCTTTGCCCTTTCCCTCCTCTCCTGCTCCTGTTTCTCCAGCTCAGCTATCCGCTGGCTCAGGTCCTCCCAGTGCATGATGGGAAGGTCCTGGAAGTCCACAGACCCTGCTGCCATATGATGATCAGGCTCTTTCTCCTCCTCCTCCTCCTCCTCCTCCTTCTCCTCAGCCGTCTCTTTCTCTCCCTCCATCTTCTTCTCTGCAAATAAACAACAGTATGCGATCAAGAAAAATAAAAAACAAAAAAAACCCTTTAAATCAAACTTCTGTTTGGGCCAAAATATCTTAGAATTAAATAATAAAAACATCAGAGAGAAAAACTTTTCTTTTGAAATCTGTGTTTTAATATATGAACGGTAAACATACGTAAACTAAAGCTGCTGGAACATTCATGTTTAATTTATACTGTGTTTAAATACCGAGTTAAGTGTTTACAAATTAGACTCTACATTGTATGGTAATAGTGGAATTATAATGTAATCTATCTGTCTGTCTATTTATCTGTCTGTCTGTCTGCCCATCTATCTATCTATTTACCTACCTGTCTATCTACCTATTTGTCTGTCTGTCTATCTATCTACCTATTTACCAACCTGTCTCTCTATCTATCTATCTACCGGTCTGTCTGTCTATTTGTCTATGTGTCTGTCTAACTAGCTGTCTATCTGTCTATCTACCTGTCTGTCTGTCTATTTGTCTATGTGTCTGTCTAACTAGCTGTCTATCTGTCTATCTACCTGTCTGTCTGTGTATTTGTCTATGTGTCTGTCTAACTAGCTGTCTACCTGTCTGTCTGTCTTTTTGTCTACGTCTCTGTCTAAATATCTGTCTATCTGTCTGTCTACCTGTCTGTCTGTCTATTTGTCTATGTGTCTGTCTATCTACCTGTCTGTCTGTCTATTTGTCTATGTGTCTGTCTAACTAGCTGTCTATCTACCTGTCTGTCTGTCTATTTGTCTATGTGTCTGTCTAACTAGCTGTCTGTCTGTCTACCTGTCTGTCTGTCTATTTGTCTACGTCTCTGTCTAACTATCTGTCTGTCTACCTGTCTGTCTGTCTATTTGTCTACGTGACTGTCTAACTAGCTGTCTATCTGTCTATCTACCTGTCTGTCTGTCTATTTGTCTATGTGTCTGTCTAACTAGCTGTCTATCTGTCTATCTACCTGTCTGTCTGTGTATTTGTCTATGTGTCTGTCTAACTAGCTGTCTACCTGTCTGTCTGTCTTTTTGTCTACGTCTCTGTCTAAATATCTGTCTATCTGTCTGTCTACCTGTCTGTCTGTCTATTTGTCTATGTGTCTGTCTATCTACCTGTCTGTCTGTCTATTTGTCTATGTGTCTGTCTAACTAGCTGTCTATCTACCTGTCTGTCTGTCTATGTGTCTGTCTAACTAGCTGTCTATCTACCTGTCTGTCTGTCTATTTGTCTATGTGTCTGTCTAACTAGCTGTCTACCTGTCTGTCTGTCTATTTGTCTGTCTGTCTAACTAGCTGTCTATCTGTCTATCTACCTGTCTGTCTGTCTATTTGTCTATGTGTCTGTCTAACTAGCTGTCTAACTAGCTGTCTATCTGTCTATTTGTCTGTCTAACTAGCTGTCTGTCTGT
This sequence comes from Istiophorus platypterus, assembly GCA_016859345.1. Classification (NCBI taxonomy): domain Eukaryota; kingdom Metazoa; phylum Chordata; class Actinopteri; order Istiophoriformes; family Istiophoridae; genus Istiophorus; species Istiophorus platypterus. Next base: position 25,026,948 of record CM029129.1, read on the forward strand.
CTATTTGTCTACGTGTCTGTCTAACTAGCTGTCTATCTGTCTATCTACCTGTCTGTCTGTCTATTTGTCTACGTGTCTGTCTAACTAGCTGTCTATCTGTCTATCTACCTGTCTGTCTATTTGTCTACGTGTCTGTCTAACTAGCTGTCTACCTGTCTGTCTGTCTATTTGTCTATGTGTCTGTCTAACTAGCTGTCTATCTACCTGTCTGTCTGTCTATTTGTCTACGTGTCTGTCTAACTAGCTGTCTATCTGTCTATCTACCTGTCTGTCTGTCTATTTGTCTATGTGTCTGTCTAACTAGCTGTCTACCTGTCTGTCTGTCTATTTGTCTATGTGTCTGTCTAACTAGCTGTCTACCTGTCTGTCTGTCTATTTGTCCATGTGTCTGTCTAACTAGCTGTCTATCTACCTGTCTGTCTGTCTATGTGTCTGTCTAACTAGCTGTCTATCTACCTGTCTGTCTGTCTATTTGTCTACGTGTCTGTCTAACTAGCTGTCTATCTACCTGTCTGTCTGTCTATCTACCTGTCTGTCTGTCTATTTGTCTACGTGTCTGTCTAACTAGCTGTCTACCTGTCTGTCTATTTGTCTACGTGTCTGTCTAACTAGCTGTCTATCTGTCTATCTACCTGTCTGTCTGTCTATTTGTCTACGTGTCTGTCTAACTAGCTGTCTACCTGTCTGTCTGTCTATTTGTCCATGTGTCTGTCTAACTAGCTGTCTATCTACCTGTCTGTCTGTCTATTTGTCTGTCTAACTAGCTGTCTATCTACCTGTCTGTCTGTCTATTTGTCTGTCTAACTAGCTGTCTATCTACCTGTCTGTCTGTCTATTTGTCTGTCTAACTAGCTGTCTATCTACCTGTCTGTCTGTCTATTTGTCCATGTGTCTGTCTAACTAGCTGTCTATCTACCTGTCTGTCTGTCTATTTGTCTGTCTAACTAGCTGTCTATCTGTCTATCTACCTGTCTGTCTGTCTATTTGTCTACGTGTCTGTCTAACTAGCTGTCTACCTGTCTGTCTGTCTATTTGTCTATGTGTCTGTCTAACTAGCTGTCTATCTACCTGTCTGTCTGTCTATTTGTCTACGTGTCTGTCTAACTAGCTGTCTATCTGTCTATCTACCTGTCTATTTGTCTATGTGTCTGTCTAACTAGCTGTCTACCTGTCTGTCTGTCTATTTGTCCATGTGTCTGTCTAACTAGCTGTCTATCTACCTGTCTGTCTGTCTATTTGTCCATGTGTCTGTCTAACTAGCTGTCTATCTACTTGTCTGTCTGTGTATTTGTCTGTCTAACTAGCTGTCTATCTACCTGTCTGTCTGTCTATTTGTCCATGTGTCTGTCTAACTAGCTGTCTATCTACCTGTCTGTCTGTCTATTTGTCCATGTGTCTGTCTAACTAGCTGTCTATCTACCTGTCTGTCTGTCCATGTGTCTGTCTAACTAGCTGTCTATCTACCTGTCTGTCTGTCTATTTGTCTGTCTAACTAGCTGTCTATCTACCTGTCTGTCTGTCTATTTGTCTGTCTAACTAGCTGTCTATCTCTGTCTGTCCAAAGTTACAGTTTAGATAAAAACAATTCCCTGTTAACAAACTAATGCACACACGTGTAAACTAAATCGTCTGAATCCGGATTAAAGCTGTGTAGCTGTGCTCCCGGTCGGTGGAGCCGACGTCTCCCCGCCGCAGACAAGCTCCTCGCTGCCCGCGGTTGTTTACCAGCGGCGGGGAGACCTCGGCGGGCTCGTACCCACCCACCAGTCACATCCAGGCGGCCCCGGACCTCTCCGACATGTCGCCGTCCGTCCCGCCGCGGCTCGGTGCGGCCCGCGGGACTTCGCTGTGCGGGGGCCGACCGCGGCTCGGGGCTGCGGGCCCTTCACGGGAACATCGGAGGAAAGTTGGAGAAAAAGAGAAGTGGCCCGAAAGTAGCTGAGCTCCGTCTGGAGGAAGAAGGCAGGACCTCTCCTCTTCCTCCTCCTCCCCCTTCCTCACCCCTTCCGCCGTTCCCACTTTAACCTCCTGGCTTCGGCGGAGACGGAGGGTCGGACGGTTGACGGAACCGATACCGGGGCCCGCGTACCGGCACCAGTCGACAGTGGTAGTTTACTGGTACTAGCCGCCGTCGCGGTGACAAGATGTCCTCCACGAAGCTGCGAGTTCCCGCCACAAAAAATAAAGTTGAAACGTTAGAATGATCCAGGGCCGTAGACATGTTTAAAACCCTGGGGACCACGACCCCATACCGCCCCCTCTAAGACGTTTCCATTTATGTGTTCGGTTATGATTCAGCTATGGTTTGTTGGAAGCTGTTTATTTTTTCCAGAGCTTTCAATCGCACCTGAAAGTCTTCATCAGCAGACAGGCTTTGCTCAGTTATATATTTTTTTCATCAATCCTTATGAAAAAAAGAAAGTTTTGTTCCATATTCTAATTCAAAGAGAAAAGTCAGCATCCACCCACAGTGGCCAAAAGAAACTGAAACCAAGCTGAAGTTAATCGCCAGTTAAAAACTTTCCCATAAAAGAAATACAAGCGTGGTTGTGACTTGGACGTCCAGATCTTCCAACCTCCGACTAGAAAAACGGAACAAATGTACGTCGGTGTAAAAATATGATGTTAGTGTTATTAGATGATAAACAACCTCTGAAATGTATTTTCTCTGCACATTAGTTATTCTCTAATATAATATCATTATTTCTGTAATAGTCTAATCACCAGCTTGTCAGCCATGTTTTTATTTGTGTTGATGGAACATCTGAGGGTTGGAAATCTGAAAACTTCATATGGGAAAACCTGACTTTTAATGAAACGCAGTGTAAATATTACGGTTCAAAGTTTCACACCTTAATTCAGCCCTGTTGCGTAGTTTAATCTTTAATAACATTGTTTTATAATCTGATAATGTGATTATTATGTAAAATCTGAATTTGCAGAGTAAAATGTAAAATATTTTTCTCTGAACTGTTGTGGACTATGCGGATGAGGTAGCCTAAAGTGGAAATAGTCCAGCAATGTACAAGTACCTCAAATTTCTACATAAGCACAGTAGAGAGGAGGCTGACCGGGTACACAGTGAACGGGTCCCTGGGGGCCACAACCAGGGACCCGCTGTCTCACCATGTGTCCATGCTTGAAGGGTGAGTGCAGCCACAACCAGCAGCTGTTTATTTAATTTGTTTATTAGACATTCATTTATTAAATGTATTAAACTTTAACGGTTCCTTATTTACATGAATAAAGAGAACCATGACTTTAACTTGAGTCCAAACACATTTTTACTCATTTTAGAAATGCCCCCCCCCCCCCCCCTAAAGTGTCTAGACCCACCCCTGCTTGAGTAAACCTACTGGTCACGACATCATTTTTCATCCTGGGAACACAAACACACATAAACACAACTTGGTCTCTGCTCACAGGCAACAAAGGGACAGACAAAGAATCATTTCTGAAATATAAAAGTATGTTTTTTAAAACTACAAATAATTCTCCGTGGTTGTTTGTTTGTGTCTGAATCTGCTCCCGCTCCCGGTCCTGATCTCTGGTCCCGGTCCTGTCTCTGGACGGGGACCCTGGGCCGTCTGGAGGCAGTGAAGGGGTTAAAGGCCGAGCCTCCCGGTGTCCTGTTTCACCATTTTTTGGAGATGACGACTCAAAGCAGATGGAGGATTTGGGGGATTCACAACAACAAGGGAGCCAACAGTGCAGCTTCACTCCCACAACGTGAAGGCCCCGACTTCTCGACTCGGTTCTGGTTCCTGTGATGTTCTTTAATATTCCTGTTAAGGTTCATATGCCTGTGGTTTATGGTTTTTACTTATAGTCAACTCAAGTATCATAATTCGACTGCCACGCATGAACTTATTTACATTGTACTTTAATATGAGTTTATTTTATACAACTTTAATCCTCTGACAAAATGTTTGACCTACTGGAGCTGCTACAGTTGAATTAACTGATAACAATTAGTCAGCAGCTAATTTTATGATCGGTTTCTTGTTTGAGTCATTAAAATCTACTTGTTGCAGATCTTCTGCTTTTCTGTGTTTTATTTCACTGTAAAATGAATATTTTGGGGTTTGGAGCAAAATATTTTCAAAATGTCTTGTTGGACATGAAATACTATAGTTACATCAGTTACTTGCAGCCCTAATAATTATACTTTTATTAACCTGCTCACAGGATAAAATGTCATTTGTTTGACTCAGTAGGGAGGAAGAAAGAGACTATAAAGAAAAAGAAACACTGAATAAAACCCTTCTTCATAGAAGAACTCCTCAAACCAGACTCAGGCCTGGTGGTTTCTGGTGTCACAGCTTTTACTACTTTTATTTCAATTTGCTTTGAAAGTGCTGAGGCTGTGTCCTTTAGTAGTAGTTTCACATCTCTTTGTGGTTGTTTTCTCATTGTGCCGTATCCTCTTTTAAGTCTCACATTGAATCTCCAAGAAGATTTGAATTCCAAGAAATAATAATGGTCACCTGAAACAGAGGCTCTGATCCAGGACCCGGGACCCCTTGGATCCCTGGGCCCCTGCCTGGTAGGCCCCTTCAGTGGTCCATCCATGTCTGTAAATACTCCTTTATTTTATTCTATGTATGTATTTACAAACATTTAATAGACCAAAAAAACCCATAAATGTGAATGAAAAGAAAAATATATAAAAGAATAAAAAGTTTCTTAAAAAACGTCTAAATTAAATTATAATGACTCGTGAAAAAAACGAGTCTTAACATCCTCAGAAACGGTTTCGGTCCCTGTGAAAGAATCAGAAATAAAACTTTATGATTCTCTCTTAAAGTTGATTCTTCACTTTCTGTGTGCATGTAGCCCAGTCTCTCTGCTGCCGTCCCCCCTGTGTCCAGGCGGTGGCGCTGTTTTCACAGGCTGCTGAACTACTTCTATTTGGTGAAGGACTATGTTGTAAAAATCTTTCAAACTGTTAATTATCGGTGAGCCCGGTTCTCTCCCCGGGGTCCGCTCGGTGTGTTCGGGGACCGTGTGACCGACTCTCCCGGGAGGACGGAGGCCGCTCCGGGCCGGACCGTTTCGGACAGCTGCTCGGCGGTTTTCTGATCTCTGACTGGAGGTTTTACTGCAAACCAAGTTAGCTCGACAGCTAATCCCAAAAGTCACGTCACCTGTGCGGACTCAAATGAGAAGTTTCCCCACGGCGGCGGGGCAGTCGGGTCGGTTTTGACTTTACGCAGTTACAGAACTTTGTGTCGAGTGATTTTGCGCGGGGTTCGTGTTTTAACTCGCTTTCACGCAGCCATTAAAATTGCGTTGGAGACGGCGGCGAGTGAAGCGCGACTGCGGATCCTAAATGTCGGTCAGACCCGCAGTCATACACTGATAAGGTGTTTTTTCGGGGGAAATGCGGTAGAGAGCGGGCAGCTTCGGTGTTCAACGCGCTGACTCGGCCACTCTGGGTTTGCTGTACGTGAGGCCTGCGGGTCGGGCTTCCACCGGGCTTGAGTAAAGCCCGACGCCGCCGTTGGAGGGTCGGTGGCCGGCTGCTGGCGCTGCCGCCGCCGGGCCTGCGGACCAAGCTATGGAACGGATGGAGGTGGATCAGTGCGCAGGCGCAGCTGGCGGGGCAGGGGGCGGGGCCCTTCGCAGGTCGAACAGCGCCCCTATGATCACGAGTGTCAGGTGAGTGATATTACACCCAAACGTGCAGCACCGAATTCCATTAAAAAATCAAAAAATTATATTTGGTTTGTTTACAGGGAGCAACTGACATCTCATTAAACCCGTTTTATTGATGATTTGGAGCCACTCTTTTATTCGGCTTCTTTTAATACGCCAAAATCTAAACTCTTGTTCGGCGAGATTCTCCCAAATTGTTCCACAATGGATAAATACGTCAGCCAACGACACATGAGCAAGTATTTTAAAAATCAAACAATGGTTTTGGTTATTTTTTGGGAAAAGAATTTGCGGGAAACTTCATTGGATAAAATCAAACTTTAGAAGTTGTTTGGCCTGCGTTTGTTTTCCCTGTGTCCTCTGTTCAAACACATTGTATGCTGTTGTGTTCCCCAGTCAGAAGCTTGTCGTTGTGTGTCTGAGGTGGTTTTGAAACTTTTTTTGGGCTAAGATGAAAAAGCTGTCACCAGACTAGGTTTATGTTTTTTGTACTGTTAAACTGAAGCTTTTGTTTAGTGTCAGAGCCAAACTAGAGCTAGAGCGATTTATCGATTGATCAATGGACAGAACAATTGCCCTTATTTATTTATTTATTTATTTGTTTGTTTGTTTGTTTGTTTGTTTGTTTGTTTGTTTGAGCAATGACACCAAATATCTTCGGCAAATCTCTTTGGATTTTTGACTGTTGATTTTAAAAAAGACGTCACTGTGGGTTTTAGAAAATTGTGGCACATGTGAGATTGTGTGTCCAAAGAGACGTGAGAGTCCAAAGAGACGATGAAGTCAGAAAATAATCAGATGACTAATTGATTGATTGAAAATGATGGTCTTTGGTTTTGTTGCAACAAAAACATCTCTGTCTGCCCATCACAGACACACACACACACTCTCTCTCTCTCTCTCTCTCTCTCTCTCTCTCTCTCTCTCTCTCTCTCTCTCTCTCTCTCAATGAATACCTTGTGTGGTCAATTTCTCCCCCCCAGCGACGGGATGACGGTCTTCAGTCCCGTGTCCGTGGCTCGGTACAGACGCAGTAGCGTGTCCATCAACCCCAGCTGCCCTTCGCAGGTCAGTGTCTCTGCACCAGTGGATGACCCCCGTTCATATTAGATTAAATGCACGTCTTGTATGACCTCCGGCACGTGAAGTATTCTCACCTGCACTTCATGTTTCTTGTCCAGAGTCAGTCTGGGATGAGACAAACTAAATCTGCAGAACTGAGGCATACTAATTTGTTTCAGGTTTTTTTTTTTTATCTTTACTGTGGTTTGTATGAAGTTCACTGAGAAATAAAAACAGCTCATGGCTTTGTTTTTGAACCCACCCCCCCCTTGGGGTGACCAGAGCCGGCTTTAACTTCTGGTTCTGGTTCAGCCCATTTGACTTTCCATCCATCGTTTCTTTCTCTTCTCGTCCTCCAGCTCGTCCCCCTCTCTCCTTTCTCTCTGACCGGAGACAGACTGGACCAGAAGAGGCAGGTGAGGACAGACGGAGTCCAGGCGGAGACATGGCACTGCTTATGTCCATTGGTTTTAAATTACCTTACATGTTGGCAAGATTAATATTAAATATCATATCCCTTTATTAAAGGATTTAAAAAATATTATGTCTTTAAAGATTTTATCAGCCAGAAACTCTTTAAAATAGTTCTTTTCAGAGGAACTGTTTGCTTGTAGACCATTAACTTTAATGTCTTCATTAGTTGTGTTACTGCTCCCAGCTCCTGAATGTGCTGGTTATTTTACCGTGAACTGGTTTTAACTGGGACATTTCCTGGTTGATCCAACTGGTTCCAACACATCACCTCGGGCCGACCGGGCTGTTGCATTGTTTGCATGTGAGTGATAGGATGCATTAAATTCAGTTTCTAAAGAAAAAGACCTATGAAGGGAATAAAAACCCATAAATTTAATTTCACAACGGTTTTGAATATTGTTGCTGGAACAGCAGTTTTTTGTGTGTTCCCCGTCCGTTTCCTGCCACTTATCTGGGTCCAGGTGACATTAAATGATTAATTATGTTACTTATAATTATTTGTTGAATACAGCTGAGAGGTCCTGATAAAAGTGTGATAGGAAAACTCATTAAATTGCATTTATGTTGTATTAAAAAAGGTCTTGAAAAGTCTTGAATTTAATTCGGTGAAACCTGCCGAAACTCTGATAAACCTTCATATTCTTGTGGTCTGAAACAGACACTGGGTCTGGTACTCGGTCTGGGTCTAGGACCGGGAACAGGACTGGGTCTGGGACCCGGTGTGGGAATGGGTCTGAGTCTTACACTGGGATTGGGTCTGGGACTTGCACTGGGTCCTGGACTGGGACTGGGTCTGGTACTGGTTATGGGACAGGGTCTAATACTGCTATTGCTACTGGGACAGGGACCCGGTCTGGGTCTTAGACCGGGACCAGGACTGGGTCTGGTACTGGTTATGGGACATGGACTGGGTCTAATACTGCCACTGCTACTAATACTGGGACAGGGACTGGGCCTGGGTATTGGACCGGGACTGGGTCGAACACTGGGTCTGGGGCTGGCACTGGGTCTGGCACCCCATCTGGGTCTAATACTGGGACAAGGTCTGGTACTGGGTCATGTTCTGGGACTGGGATTGGAACCAGGATTGGGTCTGGGACTGGGACTGGTACTGGGTTTGGGACCCTGTCTGGGACCCGGTCTGGGTCTAATACTGGGACTTGGTCTGGGACGGGCCCTAAGGTTATTAACAGCTTTTTGTCTGTGTTCCTCACAGGAGGAGAACATGGAGATGACGCTCAGAGGGAGTCTGCAGAGACTAAGGTACAGAAACTGAACCTTCCCTGTTCAAACCCTGAGGTTTAGACCAAGTATTAACCCCCCCCCCCCCCTCTCCCCACCAGTGCTTCCAGTCTGATCCCAGTTCCTCCAGTCAGTCAGTGGCACGACCACGCGTCGGTGGTGAGCATCTACATACCAACTCTTAATTTGACAGTTTCTGGTCAAGGCTCGTGTCGTCCCAGCTCCAGATCAGATGGCTTAGAGTGAATCCAGATCAAACTGTTCAGACTAAACCCAGTTCAGAGACTCAGACTGAATTTGGGTCAGATAGAAAGCTCAGCCATAATCCAGATTGGAGGCTTCAGACTGAATCCAGATAAAAGGTTCAGACTTAATTCAGATCAAATCATTTGGACTGAATCTAGGTTCTGTCTAAATCTAGATTAATCTGTATATTTGAATCTAGATCAGACAAATTGGATTGAATCAAGACCAGAGGTACTAGAGTGATTCCAGATCAGAAGGTTTAAAACTAAATCCATATTAGAGAATTTGGACTGAATCCAGATGAGAGAGGGTTTAGACTGATTCCAAATCAGGGCATTTAGACTGACTGATTTTTTCTGTCTTCCACCTTTTTCTTCTTCAGTGGTTTCAGTCTCAGGACAGCGGCATCACACCCAACTCCTCCCCAAGTCCCACCCGGAGGTTCAGGTACTCACACACACAAAAAACACGGTTCTTGGTTTAATCTGGATTTTGTGGCTGCAGGTTATTCGCTTTGTTCTGACCCATGTTCGCATCCCATAGACCAGCGGTCAGTGCCACTGTGAGATGGCCGGCGCTAACTCCACTGAAGAGGAAAGGTAATTTGTGTGTGTGTGTGTGTTTGGCCTCATATCTAAGGTGGAAAATAACTAAGTACATTTACTCAAGTACTGGGGGGGGGGTAATGAGTGTTTTTATTAACGAGTGACTCTCCATTCGTCAGGCGGAGTGGAGTCTGACGGACCCCCAAAGAAGCTTTTTGTTGCTGGGGTAACAGACCCCGCCCACCGCAGCAGCTACACGGTCAGGTGAGGATCACCTGTCTCTCTCACACACATACTCATACAGTATTAGTGTCAAATAATAAATGACCCCCCCCCCCCCCAGTGTCTCTCAGTCGACGGCCGACTCTCCACCAGCAGGAGGCGTCAGTCCTCAGTCCAGCCCTCTGTCCCTCTCTCCTCCCCCCTCCTTCCCCCCCTTCAGCTCCCACCAGCACCCTGGACATTAACACCCCCCCTTCAACAAGCATCTCCAGGGAACCACCAACTTGGAGCAGCGCCCCCCCGCCCCGCTCCTCATTGCACCTTATTTCTGTCTGAACCATCCGCCAGTTCCACTGTAAGTCCTGCCTCTTCCTGTGACCACATCTGATGGACAGGGCAACCTCAGGAGCTGAAGCTCTGAGGGTGGAGATGCTTCCTGGTTCCTGCCCAGCTTCCTGTCCTCCGGCGTGGGTCCAACGTTGCCATCAGCATCTGTGTCAGAAACCTGGAGATTCTCTTTGCAGCCTGGAGGATCCTGGTCGGATGTTTAAACCCAGTATCACTTATATTATTAGATTATCTCTGGATAGCTCTCCACTTAATCTCAGTTCAGTCCATGTTGCTCTAACGGTGGGTCAGAAAGGCTCCGCCCTCATCCACCGGTCACGCAGCCTGCAGACGATTCATGGTCAGTGCCATCTCGAGGTCGTGAAAAGCCCCTGGGGAACTTTCCGAGGACACGCTGGCTGTGTCGTCGGGCGCCAGGTTGGAACATATCTCGCATGGGCTGAGATGCAAGGTTGATTCGGATCCAGTACCAAGGGGAATAAAACCGATGGCAATGACTGATGGCGGCATTCAGCCATGGAAAGAACGAAGCACCCGGACATCCCTGAACGACCTCGATCCTCAGCTGAGTCCGGTTCCTCGGCTGCACGTCTCTGAGAACTTGGAGCGGGACGATCAAGGAGAAAGGTTCTGCAGACATCAAAAGGAGCCTGAAGTGAGACCCAGCGGATCGACTGTCGTTGCAGGAAGCAGCGCAGGTTGGGTCAGGGTGGGTCAGACCAGCTGCTTGATGCTCCTCGTGTCCCCTGTCCCCTCTGACCGGTTCTTGGAGGTTCTGGGGAAGTCCAGTTGGGTGTCTTGAGTTGAAGTCAAGACACAGATGTAGGAGACCCGAAGCATCTCAGGAACATCCGGTTCCACCTTCAGCGACCTGCTCAGCACCTGCAGGAACTAAATGAATCTGAGAAACTTCCACCTTTTCGTCCTGGGGTTGAACTCGTCGGGAATCAAGTTTGTAGAAAATTATTGATCTTTCTGTCGGGAAGATGTAAAAATCCTCAGATCTGTTGGATGAGGTCCCGAAGCCAAAGTCATGTTTGTCCATGACTGACGGATCTGTAGAGTCACGTCTGGACTCAACCAGCACTTAATCAAACCAGTAAACCAGGGTTCAGCATCATATCATTTCTATGTCTGTGGAATGTTGGCTGAAGGCGACGGGTTTAACATCTTTAGTCAACAAATTACTAAAAAATACATAAACCCAAATATCCCATGAATCATTTCAATAAACCAAAAACCAAACCACAGCCTAACGTGGCGGTGGTTGCATTTTGGTTTTTATTTTGTTTTTTCTGACTTTGTTTTCGAGCCAGAACCAGCTCTTCCCGAGTCGAACGTGAAATCCAGCGACTGAGTAAAAAATTTGTAGGTTTTTTTGTTTTAGTGAAATGTCAGTCATCCGTCGCAGCCAATTCAACCCCAACCAAAACCCTCCGGTTCTTCTAGAAGAAACGCGACAGACTCCTACTACCCGCCTGCAGTCCACCAAACTCTGGCCGATGGTTTTCGCGACAGGACATGGTTTCTGCCGTGGGATGGGAGACCAGTGTGATAGGAGAATGAAGAAGCCGTGGGACGGCGCCAGGCGGCACCAGGCCTGGTTGTGAATGGCGGATCTATCTGTGGATCCCTTTGGTCGGAGTGGAAGATATGTTGCTTTTTCTCGCAGGGTCCGATTGTACATGTTGAACCTGCGGGACGTGCCGAGTTCTTCCAGACCTGGTTCATCTTATTCTTAAGGTCAGAACCAACCTCGGCTCTGGAGCCTTCATTTTTCAACTTCGGAGGAACCACCTTTGTTGTCCAATTCACCAACTGTGGTCGAAGGTGACCGTAGGCCTGAGCAGCAACTTGGAACTATCATGGCTTCACTTTCAGTTTAATTCTATCATGAACTACGGATTTGTTGTCCGAATATTTCTTGGCAGGCTCTAATTAAAACACTGAGGTGCCGTTTTCAACGTCAGCTTGTTTTTTTCCACGTCAGAAATGCTGCCCTCGGTGGTCCTGCCAACATTTTAACAGTTTCATTCCAAAACACAGCACTTTGGGGGGGGGGTTGATCTGGGCCGTATGGTATCCACCGGAACTGATCCGGTTTTTGCTGGGGGGGGGGGCACCTGGAGATCGTGAGAATGTATGTGGTCCCGTTTGAGTTCCTGTTGGTCTCACAGTTCACGGTCATCTTCCTCCCCTCAGAAACATCCCACCTCACCGATGTGGACCGTTTTTTTTTTATTTTTCCCCCTCTACTCATCTCCCCAGGGGGGGTCAGAGGTCGAGGGTGGGTTTCGGGAGCTGCAGTTCTGCCTCCGGCATTTGTGCTCGAACAGTATTGTACATTTTTGTACTACCGCTCATCATTGTGCCTGAATGTGTCGGCGTATTTCAGGGGAGCGAAGGGGGGGTTGCCCCCCCCCCCCGAATCAGATCTGAGAGATTTAACTTCCCGCGCCAACAGGAAGCTCTTTTGTCAGAGTTTCCTGGTCTTTTCTAATCACCTGACCTGTCACCTGTGAGATGCGTTTGTACATAGTCTGTAATAAGCTGTTTCTATGGAAGTGTCTTCACCCCCCCCCCCTTTAGAAGAGGAAGCGATGAATGATGTGAATGGGTGGGTGTCAGGCGGCTGCTCGCTCAGCCGCTCCATCACTTCCGAGTTCATTTAAAGGATCTTTCTGGATGTTTTCTAGTGACAGATCTGACTTGGTCTTTTCTATTATCTGGACTTTGCACAGTAATTAGGTTCCCTCCCTGTTACTGGCCGATAACAGTTGCCATGTAAGAAACGCTGTTTATTTCTGCTGCTGTTTGTTTCCTGCTTTACTTCCTGATTGTTGCCGTCATGTGAGTCTGACCTGTTCCCGAGGAACCAACTTGAAGCTGAAAATTATTCCCGATGGGTTTGGGTCAGTTGCCATTTGGATCTAAACAGGAGTGAAAATGTAGCTTTAGAAAGTTCAATAACAATGTGAAGCTTCTTCACATTGCATTTTATCTTTTTAATGCTTTCAGAGGTTAGAGCTGCGTATGAATGGACATTTTGACGACAGTGATGATTCAAAACCTCAGGTTTGGCAACGATGCCTTACTTTGATAAATACACAAACACATACATTATATATGTTTGTGTAAAAATCTATATATCTAAATGCCTTTTTTTCCACAAAACATTTTGCATTTTCAAGAAATTCAGAATAAAAAAGGCAAATCTGATTAAAATTGGTTCATAGGGGATTGTTCTTGAATCTGCAGTTACAGGTTTTAAATTCCTTTTTATAATCAGAACATAGAGAACCATTTAGCGCAGCTTTAAAACAAGCTTTTTTTTTGCTTTTTGCTTTTTTTTTTAAGTTACGGATAATTTTCAGACTTTGAACTGGCAAGAAGCAGGATGGACTTTGCTCAGTGGCAACAACATGCAGCCAAACTTATAGGAACTGTAGCTTTAAGGCTGTTTTCTCCATGTCCTCGTTTCCGTTGCGCACTCACCGTTCCAAACTGTCGGGACGCTTGAAGACAGGAAGTGCTTTTATGTAGCCGGATCAAAACGTGACCTGGACTCCTGGTCTCCGTAGTTAAACGTCAGTAGCTTTCGCTCTGGTGCTCGCGCAGATTTTTAAAGCCAAAAATCCTTCGTCAAAACGCAGGTTTTGTGAGAGGAATCTTACAGTAACTGAGCTATTAGAAGAACAGTGTTAGTTTGTGTCTTTTTGTCTTGTCCCTCTTGGTTTTTTTCCGTTTAATGTTTGAAGCTTCCTGTTCTACCACAGACTCCCAGAAGTGTCTCAAGGCTGAAATCATCTAAAGTCCAGTTATCATTATTATTAAAATATCTTTGCACAATAATATTTAATAATATCCATCAGTCAGCATCAGCAAAGCTTCTGACACAACTGAACCCTGGTTTTAAAAATTGTGGAAATAAAGATGGAGTTTTGTAGGTTAACCTGTTGCTTCTGATTTACGACAGATGATAAACTGATGGTTTTGGCCTCGTTGATGCTTCGTGCCAGAAGCAGCTTTACCCACAAAATGTTACATTTTAAAGACAAACTGCTTTATTTTTTTCACCCAGGCGATAGTGAAATTTCTCTCGTTTTAACAGCGAATGGAAGTGTCCTGTTGTAGCAGCAAACCAGCGATTGTTAAAACGAGAGGTTTGTTGTGATGGTTTTGCAATGTAACAAGATGAAGTGATGTTTTACTGTGACTGAAGTTTCTTGTAAAACCAGAATAATCTAGTATCTAGAAATGAGAAAATGTCACGTTACAAAAATATGTTTTTATAACATGAAAAGTAAAAAAAACAAACACAAAAGTTTCTCATTTTAACAAGAAACAGATGAAAAGTTTTCAGCTTCTTGTTTCCTTCACAGACATTTAGATTTGAGATTTAACAGGTTAAATCTTCATTCTGTTGGTTGACGTATTGACCACGATATCAACATTCTCAAGCTGTTTTTTTATTCTAAACTTTCTACCTTGTTCTTTTCCTTCTCCTGATGCCAGTGATACTTCATTCAGTCCTCGAAAAAGGTCGTTGATCTGACATTGAAGCACTAAACTCTGTTTGTTTTTTCTGAGATGTTTTGGATGAGGAAAAAAGTCACGACTTTTTCAGTATTAGCAATATTTTTCAACATGGCTGGCACAAGTGATTGATTTCTCATAGAGATAAAAACACAAAAGAAACTCTTCCCTCGCAGAGTTTACGTAGTTTGCATTAATAATGGTGGCAGTTTTTTTTTTGTTTTTTTTTTTTCAGTCGTCAGCTTCAGCTCTGATGAAAATATTTCAGGTTAAATTCACAAACATGTCAAAACTGCTTTCTCCTGATCAGATTCATTACTCTCCGATCAATAAAGATTATCGATACGTGATCATCTTACGAGATCATTGGAAAACAAAAAAGAAAAAAAATGCTACGTAACATCCGTGACTGTATTTAGCAAACTCCTGAGACTTGACCTGAATGACCTCACCTCAGGAAGTCGTTTCACTGTTACTTCCTGTTTCAGGCTTTGTGCTAATTAGTCTTACATATGAGACTGGTATCAGTCTCATTAACTTAATTCCTGAATACGAATGCACTTGTTTCCCAAAAGAGTATTTGCAACTTTTGATTTAAAAAAAAAAAAATGCATGGAAAAAAACCCTTTACTTTTAAGAGAAAATAAGTTTCAATTGATTTCTGCGTCTGCGTTTTCTTGACCTTCCAGGCTGAAAAATTGTCTGATGAAAACTTTAAGCACTTTAAGTTTAGAATTTTGTGATGTGAGTAACTATAATCTTTTTTTTTTTTTGTTTGGGGGGGGGGCGCAAAAAAAAAAAAAAAAACAGCAGGAAAGTCATCACATGACACTAAACAGCATTTTGTAATTTATGACTAAGAATCTGATGCGTAACTGAAAAAAAGTGACACCAGCAGAATTATTTTTCATTTTTCATATTTTTTTAAAGTTTGGCTGTTAAGTGCTGAAAAATGATGACAATCTACCAGAGTGAGATACAACTTTAAAAAGGGCTGCTAGCGTTTTTTTTCAAGACGATAAAGGGAACTAAAAGCACATCTATGAAAGCATTCACACAAGTATTTTCAAAGTGTAAATAGTTTTTCTTTCTTTTCTTTTTCTTTTGGACAAATTCTCTACAGACAACAAATGAGATGATGTATTTTTATGCAACTGAAAAATAAAAGTCTATATTCAAATGTTCATTCCCTCCTGATCTCGTGGCTGTAAAAATGACGCAGAATGACCTTTTAGTTTTTAGTGGAATTCATGTAAACGCTTTTTGAGATCTATATCTATATAGATATCTATATAGAGATGTCTATATAGATATCTATATATATAGTATTTGAAAACTATCAATAAAAGAAAATCTACCAAACTGGAAAATGTGTTGTTTTGGGGTTTTTTTTTATCAGAAACAGGTTCGTTACTACTGTGACGTTTTGTCCGTCACTTCCTTTATCAGTTTTGTCAAAATAATGGTGTCGGGAATTTACAAGCTGCTGATTTTGTCCCGATTGTTTCATCCTCTGTGACTCGAGTCTGAAAACATTCAACACCGTATTTTCTTTCTGAAACGATTTCTGATCATAGTTGATTGAGTGATTCACCAGCAATTTTTAAACCTGATAAATCATTGAAGACATTTATACAAATAAACACCTGATGTTTTAGAGTTTCTAAAAACAGATGTGTTGATAAACAGGTTTTCTGTTTTTTTTAAACAACAAAAACTAAAACTCGGGTTTTCATATGGTTGCATATAAAAATAGTGAAGTATTTGACATTTTTCACTGATCGATAAATGTCAGCAAACAAACTAGTTATTAGGGAAACAAAAGAATCAGTAAAGAAAATAGTTTAATCCCTCGTGTTTTTATGAACCTAACATTCGGCAGCAGAATTTTTAGATTTTTCCATTAAAATAAACCAAACTGAAAAGTAATAATAACATAGCTTGGTCCATTAAATGTCAGAAAAAACAAGATTCAGTTTTCAATCACAAAAAAATTAAGAAAATTTACTTAAATGATCAATCAGTTATAAGAATTAGTGAAATCAGCATGTTGGACTGAAAACACATCAGCCCCATTATTCATCAAAAAAGCAAGGACAAGACTTATGTTTGTTTTTTATTTTTTACTTGACATAATTAAAACAAAGTTTTTACATCATCACAGTCACTGATTGATAGAGGGTTGGTTTTCTGCCTAGCGACAGCAGCTTCCATCATAATTCCCACCAATCGCCGAGTCCAGTTTTCTCCTTTTTTCTTTTTGTCAACAAACCCCAAGAGTCGTTCACCAAGTCTTATTGACAAGTCTCAAGCGTATCCAAACCGGATTTATTACTATATATTATTATTTTTATTTATTTTTTTTAGTGACAGCCTCTTCAAAGAATAACTGATATGTCTGTGAGGTTGTTTTTTTTTTTTTTTTTAAGAGTTCTGTCTTCGGTAGGAACCAATGAGCTGAAAACAGCGACAGAGGGAAGGTGTTGAGAGATGGACATGGGATTTGTTGGCAAGAAGAAAAACAAAATCTCCACAAATCTTTTAAGTTCAGAGTTCTGGTCATTCTAGGGGGAAACTGATGAACCGTCTCCTCCAGTTTCTAGTTTGTTCAGTAATTTTCATTTTCTACCTTTGGTTTAGTCGTTTCAATCCCACATTTAATTTGATCCCTCAAACCAACAGTGGCGGGTTCTGGCCTTCGCTCCATCTTGGTTTGGTTCCACCTGAGGAACAAGGGCCCAGATAAAGTCCCTGCTCAGGGCCAGAACTTTCTGTAGGTTCACAACTCTTCTAAGCAGCAGGATGAAGAAAAAATTTTGTTTCTCGCAGAGTAAAAAAGGTTTCAATCCAGTTTCTCTAGTTGCAACAGTTTCCTGATCCAAACACAGATGTTGACAGATCTCCAGTTTTTTAACGACATGTTGACTGTTATTATCAGTAATATTTCTGTTTCTTCCAATATTTTATGTTTTCATACTGACTAATGTGTTAATATTTAGCCTGTGTTTCACAACAAGAGTAAGAACATGTCATTGTCATATTTTAATTTTATTTATTTTCTCTTTCTGTAAGGTTCTTTGTTGTAAAGTGGCATTTTACACCAGGAATAACTAGCTACATTTCTAACTGACGTAATATTTTTAAATCCAGATGTTAGAAGAGTCTTTGAGGATCTTAACCTCCTTCTGGCTTTTTTCAAGCATCGTTGTTTTTTTTTTTTTGAGAAAAGTGAAGCTTGACGCCGAGACTCATTTGCAACCATGTTAACACACAAGCTTCATACTGATGCACGTTCATTATTTTGAACAAATTAACAGTTAGAGAACAAACGACCGATCCGATTGAACCGTTTCATCTCTGAGGGTTTGAACAAGGTGATGCTTTCTGGATGCGAAGCTGAAGCGTGACATTTTTCTTCATGATAACAGCACAGGAAGTAAAATAAACACTAATGTTTGCTTTGACTTTTTTTGTCTGATTTCTTTCAGCCCTGTGTCCTGAAAACTAAAAACTCACTGATGAAAACATAATTCTTCTGTTTTACTAAAAAAGAAAAAACAAAAAAAAAACAAAACCTAAGGTTCAGTCAATATTTATAAAAGATTTTTTTTTTTTTTTTTTTTTTTAAATCACATTTTGAATCCGGGTTAATTTTTTGTTTCTTCGGACTTAGTCGTGTTTTTCTTTATAAATATTGACGGGTGAACATCAGGTGAACAGACAGTGAAAGAAGGAGCGACTGTATATAAAAATAAAAGTATACGCATTTGAGACGGGAGGCCAGTCGCCGTGACGACTCCTGTGGCCCTCCCTCTTCTCCCTTGGAGGTCAAAGGTCAGCGGGAGAGGAGCGGGAGGTCGCTGGAGTTCATGATGAGGCTGGAGTCAAGGTTCAGGCTCTCTGAGGAAACCACAGATGAGAGAGAACTTATTAAGATCCTCGAGGTCCAAATCGGATTGGAAACAAATCTTCAGGTAAACAGGTGGATGGGAACACCTGCTGTAACCAGGTGAAGAGAACGCTCTGTTCATGTGTCAACAGTAACAGTGAGTCAAAGGCAACGGGCTGCCGCCCGGCAACAAGCCGTTACCTGCTGAACCTCTGACACCGACCTTGGTCGAAGTTGAGCTTCTTGCTGGAGGAGCCGTCGCCGAGTCCTTCGATGTCCACGAGGTCGCTGTTCACATCCGAGTCATTCAGAGCGCTGAGGGTCACGTCTGGGGACACACACACACACACACACACGTGTGTCATCATCATGTTTAAACCTGATTGGACAGGAGTCGCTTCCTGTCATTTCTCACCTGCCGTCTTCTGCTTCTTGATGGGCGGGGCCAGGGAGGGGCTGCTCTGAATCCCCGTCGCCACGACGACTTGTGAGGTCGGCACAGCGATCATGGCGGGAGTGGCAGAGGCGGGTGCCGGCGTCATGGCAACGGCAGACTTTTTGACGTTCTTCTTCGGGGATTCAGAGGAGATGGGGACTCTGCTGTCCTCGTACAACTTCCTCTTCACCGTGCTCTTTATCTGAGCTCTGCAGAGCAAGAACATCAACACCTGGTTCACCTGACTATGGAGCAGACTTTACTGGGGGGTATAACGGGCTCTTTGTTGGTTTAAAGGAACAGTTTGTCATTTTTTTCCTATTGACCCCATTCTCATGTAGCTTAGCTTAGCACAAAGACTAGAAACAGAAGGAAACGGGGGGGGGGGGTTTGACCTCTTGAGGGGCCCAGCGCCAAAATGAACCACTGAGCCCTAGCTTCATTACTTCTTTAATGATGGGGGAACTGTTCCTTTAACTCATGGGGACTTACACGGTTCGCTCTTTGATCACGGTGCTGATGTTGTTCAGGTCGTCTCCGAACCGACGTACGGCCAATCGGAGCATCTCAATCTCCGTCTCCGTCCATTTGGCTCTGAGGACGAAGACACAGTCAGAGAACCAACAAGGCAACGGGGAGAAGGTGCTCAACCAGGAAATCAGGGAACCTGAAGAACTGGTTCTGGTCTGAAGGCAAAGAAAAGCAGCGTTTGTTTGTGTGTGTGTGTGTGTGTGTGTGTGTGTGTGTGTGTCTAACCCCGCCGGGCTGGAGTCAGACACCGGGTGCAGCTGCATGGTCAGCTCCCCCAGCTTGGTGAAGGCGGCTCCGGCCGCTGAGAAAATCTCCCCCACCTGCGGTAAAGAGGGACAAAGGTCACAGCGATGACGGTCCACGGACACACGGAGACGCGTCATCACGTTACCTGTGATCGGAGCAGGGATCCTCCGACGCTGCGTCGCTAATCAGCGGGCGTAAACTAGACCGTGAGGGTTTTCTAGTAGAACCTGATCCACCTAGCTGCACTTTCAATGATCGATCCGCGAATCGTTCAAGAAATGCTTTAGACTAAAGTGGCAAAACTCCCGCTTCTCAGATGTTCTACTTTAATCTGTTTTAGAACCGTAAACTTAACATCTTTGAATTCTATTGGACATTTTTATCATTGTCTGACATTTCTTCAGACTAAATGATCCATAAGAATCGTCAGTTGCAGCCCTAACTGACTAGTCATCATTGAGAAGATCCACAACACTGCTGACTATTACAGCAAGTGGTCACTAATCTTTCAACTGCTATTTTTACAATTACATGTTTGGTGCATTAACTATACGCCGAATCTACAAATATATACTATTGATTTATCAGCAAAAAATGTAATCCACTTTTTGTGAACTCTGTATTTTTACCACAAGCAAAAGGGTCAAATTGTAAGAATACTGAATGAAGTTTGGTGTGCAGCTGTGACCTACTCTCTAAAAGTTGCTGTTCGGTTTGATGCACACACCGATCTCCCCCTGTACAATAAGAGGGTCTATATCCCGCAAAACTTACCTTAGCAGAGGCAGACGTCATTTCGGTGAAGGAGCTGAAACTTTTTTTAGTGAATTTGTTCTTCAATTAGAACAATAACACGAACGCACAAAGCTAGCTGCTAGCTAAGGTTAGCTTCTGAAGCGTTAGATAGCTCACTATCGTTAGCGGGCTTCCATTTAGAGCTGGACGGGATTTTAAAAAACGAAACTTCTGAAGACACGCACAGGATTTAATGCCGCGGTTCTGTTTTAAATAATTTATAAATTACATGTTCAGAGAAAAATATTATAAACATACAACAAAGGTAGACAGGATGTAGGGAATGATGCGCGAGTTTGGAAGTGGAACACCATTGGTCAGTCTCAGAGAAGGGGCGGGGCGCGTCGCATGAGGCCTTTTCATTGGTCGCTTCGCCGAGGGTGACGACAGTTATCGAACCCCTCCGAGTGAAGCCGAAGTGGTGCGGATCAGCTGACCGTGAAGCTCGGTCGGTTGTCGTCCTTCGATAAAACGTTTCTCAGTTTAGCGAATCAAAGACAAAATCCGCCTCTGAGCGACCGACGACCGACGACCGACGACCGACGACCGACATGCCGTCGCTTCTGTTCTGCGGGCCGAAGATGGCCGCCTGCGGGATAGTGATCAGCATCTGGGGGGTCATCATGCTGGTAAGAACTATGGATCTCTGGATGCGATTATTTCCTGGGATGGTGACGTTTGGCGGCTGAAATGTAGCCGAGGATTTTTGTTTCTTGTTTTTTTTTTAAACTAAAAGTCTGTGGTCGTTTTTTGTTAAAGTTCGTGACACCTTGAAAATGATGAAGCACAAAAAATCTATGGGAAACAGTCCCTTAACATTAATTCTGCTCCGGTTAATAGACGGGGCCGACTAGGCCAAGCTAAATGTACATTAGATAATAACTGCATTAGTACTCAATACTAGAGCTGCAACGATTAATCGATTCATTGATTAGCTATTGTTATCCATAATAAACAACTTCGCATCTATTTTCATAATCGCTTAAATGTTTTCGTAATTTTTTTTTTTAAATCAAAACGCTAAATACTTGTTGGTGTCAGCTGCTCAACTGTGGAAATTAGATGCTTTTATTGTCAGGTATTATAATAAACTTTATCTGTTTTTTAGACTGTTGGTCGAATAAAAGTAGCAGTTTGGATAAATCACACTGAGCTCTGAGAAATTATTAGAGGCACTTTCACTATTATCTTTTATTTCGTAGTAGACAAACGATTTACCTATTAATGGAGAAAATAACGGGTAGATTCATCTATAATAAAAGTTAGTTCCAGCCCTTATCGATATAATGTTTCATCAGAATGTGTAATTAACGATATACCCATAGCTAAAGTCTGGTTTTCCAGTCAGATGAACGATAAAAGTCTTATACATTAATAAGAGGAATTAAACGGCTAAATCTGAACTGCAGAGTCATTTCTGATCCGAGTCACTGATCAAATTTCATTTAAACCAGGTTTATCTGATCCGCGTTCAGAAAGATGTCCAGTGCCAGAACCTCTGGCTCAGATGAGTCATGTGACTCGTTGCTTTTACCCTCATGTGACACTTCCCAGCAGGAAGTCAGGTTTTTACACTTCCCCATCTCATGTCCATGGTCGGAAAAAAAACAGCCACAACAGTGAGAGGCAGCAACAGACAAACCATAAATCACTAGATGAAGGATTTTTTATTTATTAACTGTGTTACAGCTGCAACTAGTGATCATTGTCTCTGTGGATTCGTCTCTTATTTTTCCAGAGTATAAAACACCAGAAAACTTTGAAACATGTCGGAGGTGAGGCCTCCTGAACCCGAACCCAGAACAAGAAGTTCACATTGATACTGTTTTAACCTCATCGGTCCTAAAAGGACACTGTAGCTTAACAGCAGCCAATTAAAGGCATCAATACAGGAACACAAATGAGGTGAAAAACAAAAGACCGCGTTAAATCGCCTTATTTATTAGGATACAAACGTTTAATGAGCACTTCACACTATATTGGAGTTGTCAGCATTTTTAAGGATATTTAAAGTGGTTTTTTTATGGTCACTGTTTGTTCTACATATATTATATGATTCCAGCTGTTATACTGTGTTTTTGTTCACCATCTCCTGTGTCCAACAAAAAACAAAACAAAACAAAAACCAGAAGGTTTTAAAAAGTGTTAAATTTTGTCTTTTGGCTGCTCAAAGGATTAAAGTTGGTCATTAAGTCTTCTGTTGTTAAATGTTATACACTATGGGATTATTTTCTGAACTAATTGATTAGTAGTTAATCTAAAAATTTTAAGAAAACGTCAAATTCCACCACGAGCACTCAAAATGTCTTGTTTTGTGCAGATATTCTGTTTTCCTGTCACACTCAGAAGCTAGAAATGGCAATTATTTGATATTTTTACTTTAAAAAAGTGACTAAAACAATTCATCAATGATCCAAACGGTTCAGAATAATTTTCTGTCCATCGGCTAAATCGGTAAATTGTTGCAGCTCTGTTTGATTCTGTTTATAAAGTGTCAGATAATTGAAAAATGTCCCCAAGCACCAACGGCCCAAAGCTTAGAAAAAACCCCGTGGGCCCTGCTGCGTCCCCAGGCCTCACATTGAGCCAGTGGGTTCTGTCCAGCAGGTTCTGAGTGGTGGGCTCTGACCTGGTGTCATGGTGTTTCAGGCGATGCTGGGGATCTTCTTCAGTGCCAAGTCGGCCGTGCTGATCGAGGACGTCCCGTTCACTGAGGAGGATATTCACAATGAGTGAGTTGCACCTAACCAGCAGGAAGTGAAAACAAACAGCTGTTTCTGTTATTTTGTCCACCACTTTTCTGTCGGGGGGTGAATGCTAGAAACACGTCTATGTGAATACAGCATGTCCATCTTTCTCCGGAGCTGCTTCTAGGCTGTGATTTACTCTGAATCCTCACTGAAAACCTTCAGACTCACCAAACAGTTTCAGAACCGGCTGGCGACAGCTGTTCTGGACGGTCTCAGAACTAAAGGGAACGTCAGACATGATTGTGTTTTTGGCACAAACATCTGGATCAGGAGGGGAAGTGTGGTTACAGCTACTTTAAAAGCCTGTGGTCGCAGCCTGTTAATAAAGATTAAATTAAAACAGGAAACACAACACGATAAAATACCATCATGCGACAGTCACTCATGACCTGACTCTAAAACCTGTTTAATTCTGAGTTCACAATGATCCCAGTCATGGTCCAGTATGTGGGTTTTGAGAGAACTGCGCCTTTAGCGGAACCTGAACCAGTCTGTTCTTCTCTCCCGCAGTAAGAACCCTCCTCAGAACATCTACAGCCTGTACAACCAGGTCAGCACCAACTGCTTCATCGCCGCCGGCATCTACGTGGCGGTGGGCGCCGTCTCACTCTGCCAGGTCCGACTCAACAAGCGCCAGGAGTACATGGTCACATAAGGAGCAGCAGGGGGGCTGACCCCTGACTACCTGACCCCCTCGACCCCCTGACCACCTGACATCAGCAGCCTGGGGTCGTCTTCAACTGGAGTCTTTCATGTCGTTTCAGGGCCATGTGGGCGGGTCACTGGTCAGGCTGAGTTATTTATTTTCAAATTAAAAGCTCCCATGTGTTTGTTGTCCATTGTGATGGTTGTTGTTGTTGTTGTTGTTGTTGTTGTTGGATGAAATGTTGCATCATTCCTTTGAACGGGTAACACATTAAAACATAAAAACGACCAAATGTTTGGCCACATGTCAGATTTGTTTCCTGGGTTTTAAATCAGCCAAAGCAGGAAAAGGAAACATGGGATTTACCTGCGACACAAACTGAGTCAGTTTCACCGTTTTACATCGATTTGCTGGTTCTGATCTTTATTTTGAACAGAAGAAATCTGCTGTTCCTGCTGAAGTAAACAGGTCAAAAACAAACTTGAATCAACCTTCAGATCCTGCTGCTGTTTCCTGGAGAAGTAAAAATGTTTAGGAGTCGAAATGTGAAAGTAAAAGTCTCTAGATGCTGTTCGTTCTTAAAGCGACTGTGGCTCAGACCGAAACCTGTTTACCTGACTAAACAACTATGGGGGATAATCCTTTGCAATAAAGTGAGTGTGTGTGAAAAGTAAAAGATTATCGTCTTCATTATTATTTAGCCTTAGAAATCAGAATTGATTTCCATGATGATTGGTCTCAAGTCTCTTGTACATTTCAGTTAGATAGTTTTTGGTGTTGTTGAAAAAAACTGAATATTGATCCTTATCAGATTAGATATTGTTACTGAGTTTAAATGGAGAAATGATTTGTCTAATGTTTTAACTTCCAACATCGAGTGTTATGCTTTACTACAAACCTTTTATTGTCAGTTCACCATCTTAACATCCTATAAGATAAAATAAACTTTATTGCCCTTCCTTTGTTGTATGTTGTTTTACAAAATAAGAATTTATGATTTTTATAAGTATATAACATAAAAGACAAATGACTTATTTAAATGAACAAACTGAATGAAATGAAACAAATAGTTTTATTCTGTCAGTTGAGCTCATGATTAAAATGAACAAAGTGACAGAATATTTAAAGGAGAATAAAAAAACAACAAATAAGGATAAAAACAAGTGGCAGCAATGTTTAAAAGGGATTTAAACCGACATCCAACAAGTAGAGACTCGTCTTTGTGTCTGCGTCTGCCGAACGCTGGGCCCTGATTGGCTCCGTGCCAGCTGTGATGTCACAGGTCCATCCAGGTGTGAAATGGGAGTCTGAAACTGAGCTTGGAGACGCGAACGTCCCGATGATCGCTCAGGAGGAGACGTTCACACAGACACGGGTCACAAGGGACACAAGTTATTATTTACGCTGATGTTTGTATTTTTTGCCACTTTTCCTTCTTCCTCGTTTGTAGGAGGAGCCACTGTCACTGCTTCCTCACATTCATCCAACAGCTCATAGTCATTGATTATGTGTAAATATCTGATCAGTCTTAATTGGTTGTTTTCAGGTCAAATTAGCTCCACCTCACCAGTGCATGTCGCATCAGTAATAATAACCCAGTCATATAAGATATGTGATAATATAGAAGTAGAGGAGGACTTTTACTGTGGCGCTCTGCTAATGCTCCACCGTTACCGTCAGTCACAGTCTAAATGTCGGACTGAACCTTTGAGTGACAACTTTTAGTCAAACTCTAGAGACTTCTTCCCCAACGACTCAGTCTGGTCCAGTTGCACAACACAATTTACTGTTTTTTTTCACTCGACACAAAAGCGAAAGTAACTTCTTTGTTTGGCGGGAACTGGGGCCAAACCACTGTCTTAGTATGTGTGTGTTGCGGGGTCGTCTGGGACCGATGCTAAGAGGATTAACGTTCACATTTTTACAAACTAATCTGCTGCTGACCAGTTGCTCTCTGTATTTATACTCTATGATTTTTGTTGTGTAACTGGGGGTGGGGGTTGATGGGGGGTGACACATTATTTCAGTTGGTATTTACCACCCGTTCACCGCTGGCCCAGCAGCAGACATGTAAATGTTTTCCCTCCACTGAGACACTCCGACGGTTGAGGAGCATCAAACAGTGAAGAAGAAATACTGTTCTGCTGTGAAGGAAGGGAAGAGGTGAGTAATGAGCAAAGGCTTAAACAAGGGGGGGCTGTAGGTTAGTGCCGTCTTGTTTGGAGGGGGCTTGTCAGTTTTTCATTATTTTTCATTATGTGAAGCTACTGTTGGCTGAGACTGAGAGCCTGCCCCCCCCACTTTAATCATCTTTCATTTTTTTCTGCACTTGTGTGTTTTGTGTTTAAATCGCTGCTGTTGTTGAGCCACGAAACAAAGTCCGATCGACTGTTGACGGCAGATGTGGCAATAAATAATTGGCTCTTGGATCCTGATCCATCAGAATAATATAGCGCAGTAAAAAGTGCAGTATTTCCCTCTGAGATTTAATGGAGTACAAGTAGAAAGGGAGTAAAATGGAAAAACCCAAGTGAAGCATCAGTCACTGTACATGAATAAATGTACTGAGGAGCATTGACCAGTAGTTACAAACAACTCCACGTAGTTTGTATTAAAGAATCAGGAGAAAAACCCAAACGTGGCGATGACTGTGTTGCACAGTGAATAGATCAGACTCTCACACAATCTGTGTCAGCTTGATACCGCATCTCAGTGTGTGTGTGTGTGTGTGTGTGTGTGTGTGCGCACGTGAGAGAGATGTCAAAGATCTCAGAGAGACTGTGGAAAAAAGCCCTGACCTCCATCCTGGAGGAGCTGGAGTTACCACAGTACAGGAAGATGCTGGAGGAGCTGGAGAAAATCCCCCGGAGCCTGAAGACGGACAGGTCCAGGGAGGAGATGCCCAAGACCATCATCGAGCACTACGGGGTGGACGCGTCCATCTCTGCCGTCGCCGAAGCCATGGACCAGGTCCCGAGGAGGGACGCCGCCATCCAGGACCTGCTGCGCCCCTTTGTGAACAACCTGGGGAGGAAACGTGAGAGGCAGGACAAGGGTGAATGGCAGATTCTCTGAAACCAGGCAGCACAGAAAAGTTTAGACTGAGTCCAAAATGTTATTTAAAAGTATATCTTGTGTTTTTTAGTATATTACTTAAGTATAATTTATATTTATATAATTATATATATAATATATAATATAATATATATTATATATAATATATATATTATATTATATAATTTATATTTATATAAATTATAATCATAATTTATATTTTATAGGTGTTTAAAATGAATTATGTCACTTAAGTTTCGCTTACTGAATTAAAAACTCAAATACAGAAACATTACATTTTTATGTTTATGGTAAACTCCTGCCGACTGTAGAGACATTTATATACTGTAGAGACATTTCACACTACGAGATTTTTCCTTTAAAAAGCAGAATTTAATTTTTCTTTATGTTAGAACAGATATTTTTAATCTTGTGGAAAACAAATGGAAACAGAATTAGCATCAACTCTACTAAGTACAAACCATAATGTGATCATAGTCCATTGAATAAACTTGGTTAGACAACACTGTAAATAAACTGTGGGTTTACTGACGTATTGGGAATTATACTCCATCCATCTGATGAATTCACAATAAAAGATGCATATAAAGCATACAAACACCCCCCCCCCCCTTACACTTAAATTGAATAAGAGGAAACCTACATTCTCCCCTGACTCTACTGTTTTCTCTCCATGCAGGTGGTTCTGCTTTCAGTGGTCCAGGTTTTGAGTAAATAATTATAAACGTCACAAAACAGTCCAGTTATTCACATCTGTCGCATCTGTGTGTACGAGGTGACATGGACTAAATAACAGACCTGTCAAAGAAAAATAAACAATGTCTGATGGAAAACAAGACAGGAAGAGCAAAGTTTCTGTCTATCTGGAACAGGGTGGACGTGTGTGTGTGTGTGTGATTTAACTGTTTTAAATCTCACTCTTAGGGTTTAAGAAGAATGGTGTCGTTATTGATTCTTCTGATGAAGAACGAAACGCCGAAGGTGGTAGGTTTCAATGGACTTGACACCTCTAGCAAAAACAGATAGTCACGGAAAGTTTTACTCCAAAGCAAAAATATCTACATTAGAAGAAAATTACTCCAAATGACCACAACAGCCCAAATGCAGGCTGACGTGCATGTTAAGACAAACGTTTGTTCTCAGATAAAGAAAAAAGGGGAAACAGAAGAAACTCACTGACTGAAGTTTGTTTCCTTCACAGATCAACAGAGGAGCTGCCCACCTGACATGGTAGGAGCCAGGAATTAGCCTGTTAGGGTTTAACGAGCGCCACACATAGACTGCATATGATACTTCACAGCCAGGGAGGTAGACGTGCTACTCTGACAGATTATAATCCCAGAAACACTACGTTACCCAGATAACCTGAATTTTATAATCACGATGTCGTCTGATGAAACCGATGGCAGATTAACTAACGTTTAAACTGAACTGTCTCAGAGGAAGTCGGAGGTGACTGAAGGTCGTTCTGAGCTTTTTCGGTCTCTCGGCTCCGACTGTCACCGACCAGATCGACCTATAGTCTCAGTTGGACCCAAACACTGAAACACATAAGCAGCACGTAAGCTGTTTCCAATCGATCTGGGTTTCCCTGGACTCTCACCTGAACCCTCACCTGAAGCCCACGTTATCCCAGACCACAACCACTGAGGGGACGGCTGAGGGGGGGTCCGACCACGTGGCGTCAACGGGCAAGACGCCGCATGAACGTTGTTGCCCTGTTTCTGCCGTTTGCCTCATGACAGAAAATAAAATGATTGAATTCTATTCGGTGATACCATGTCTGAAACGCCTTCGGACCTAATGGATCCTGTTTTATTGTCTCTCACCTTTACCTGCTTACATCCATTAGTAAACACAATTTAAATGATTTGAGTTAATTACATATCCCATATTTGAACTTGATTTTCCTGAAGAACTGAGTCCTACACAGCAGTTAAATGTTTAAATATCTTAAGGTCACATTTGCCAACTTTATTAGCTCTTTCATTTGAGTATCTGAGCATTAACAAACTCTTTCTTTTCCAGGGGAGAAAAAAACAGTCTTGGGTGAGATTCTTTCAGTCTTAATTTATTGCTCCCAGACTTTTGACATTGTATTGATCAACTCAGACGTTTATGTTTGAATTCAAGTTTCTCACAGTTTTTTTGTTTGTTTTTTTAATCTCTGTGTCCAGAGAAAAACCATCCATGATCTAATGATCAGTGGCGACCTCGGCCAAAAAGCCATAGCTGGGAAAGTCGTGCAGAAATCTGGTCTGCGCACATATCAAACTCAACAGAAGGTGAAAAGGGTTTTCTTCTACCTGGTGGTTGCCGATGAGACATCCTGCATTAAAGTGATGGTGTACGGAGAAAAGCTCTATAAAGACATCATGGAAAAGGACTCCTACTTGTTCATTGATGTGCTGATGGAGGAGAACCTCATGAAAGTAACCAAACGAAGCAGAGTGTCAAAGACGAACACGGTGGACGTTCCAGAGGAGGTGGAGCTGGAGGCTCAGATGCTCATTTATGGTCAGAGTCCAGTTTGCTCCATCACAGAGGTCCGAATGCTTGATAAGACAATAGTGAATGTCGAAGGAACAGTACAAGAGGTGAGTTTCTGTTTCTGATCTGACTCATGTACCGTTAAACTGTCTTTTACTCCCACTCTCACCTATGCAAAGGGCAAATACCTGGTGGCTCTGCTCAGGTTAAACTACTGCACTGGCCATGACCCATTGCAGTCATCCAAACCTATCTAGTTGCACTAATCTTACCAGTGACCATGAAATTGCAACTGCTGTGGTGAAACGTTTCCATGCATCGATCATGCACACAGACGTTTATCACCGAAGAGAAAATGGCTTCGGCGTGAAGGTGTGTGTGAGTTTTAAGAGTCTGCAGGGTCATCAGGTCCTAGCCATCGGCTCAACAGAGAGCCCCCCTCACTCGCCTGCTCCCACACTGCTCCCACACAGCCCTCCGGCGCCAACTAGCACTGCGTGGCTACCATCAGCTAGACTATAACACTTCTTCTTTTCCTTTCGGCTTTTCCCTTTAGGGGTCACCACAGAGAATCAGTGTCCTCCATCTAACCCTGTCTTCTGCGTCCTCTTCTCTCACACCAACTACCTTCATGTCCTCTTTCACTACATCCATAAACCTCCTCTTTGGTCTTCCTCTAGGCCTCCTGCCTGGCAAAACTCAGTATCCTTCTACCAATATATTCACTATCTCTTCTCAGGACATGTCCAAACCATCTCAGTCTGGCCTCTCTGACTTTATCTCCTAAACCTCTAACATGTGCTGTCCCTCTGATGTACTCATTCCTGATCCTATCCATCCTGGTCACTCCCAGAGAGAACCTCAACATCTTCATCTCTGCTACCTCCAGCTCTGCCTCCTGTCTTTTCCTCAGTGGCACTGTCTCTAGACCAAACAGCATCGCTGGTCTCACCACAGTTTTGTACACCTTTCCTTTCATTTTAGCTGAAACTCTTCTATCACACATCACACCTGACACTTTTCTCCACCCGTTCCAGCCTGCCTGCACACGCTTCTTCACCTCTTTTCCACACTCTCCATTGCCCTGGACTGTTGACCCTATGTACTTAAAATCCTCCACCTTCTTTATCTCTTCTCCCTGTAACCTCACTCTTCCACTTGGGTCCCTCTCGTTCGCACACATGTACTCTGTCTTGCTGCGGCTAACCTTCATTTCTCTCCTTTCCAGGGCAAATCTCCACCTCTCAAGCTTCTCCTCCACCTGTTCCCTGCTCTCACTACATATCACAATGTCATCTGCAAACATCATAGCCCATGGAGATTCCTGTCTAACCTCGTCTGTCAGTCTGTCCATCACCATAGCAAACAAGAAGGGGCTTAGAGCTGATCCCTGATGCAGTCCCACCTCCACCTTGAACTCCTCTGTCACACCTACAGCACACCTAACCACTGTCTTGCAGTCCACATACATGTCCTGCACCACTCTAACATACTTCTCTGTCACTCCAGACTTCCTCATACAGTACCACAGTTCCTCTCTGGGCACCCTGTCATACGCTTTCTCCAGATCTACAAAGACACAATGCAGCTCCCTCTGACCTTCCCTGTACTTCTCTATCAACATCCTCAAAGCAAATACTGCATCTGTGGTACTCTTTATTGGCATGAAACCATACTGCTGCTCACAAATGCTCACTTTTGCCCTTAGTCTAGCTTCAACTACTCTTTCCCATAGCTTCATTGTATGGCTAATCAGCTTTATTCCTCTGTAGTTGCCACAGTTCTGCACATCTCCCTTGTTCTTAAAAATGGGCACCAGCACACTTATCCTCCATTCCTCAGGCATCTTCTCACTATCTAAGATCCTGTTAAACAACCCAGTCAGAAACTCTACTGCCGCCTCTCCTAGACACTTCCATACCTCCACAGGTATATCATCAGGACCAAGTGCCTTTCCACTCTTCAACCTCTTCAGTGCCTTCCTCACTTCATCTTTACTAATCTTTGCTATTTCCTGATCCAGCTAGACTATAACACACACACTTGTAAAAAGCCCCTCCTTGGTGATCAAACTGTGGACAGCCAACCTCGGAGAGCTTCTGTTCTCCAGCTTCACACTCATGGCTAAGCTACCTGGCATGTTGCCACCCCCAGCAGCATGTGGTCTAACCCTCCCCCACTCCTCTGTTCAAATCATCATGAGTTCACACTACAAGTTCTGCTCTTCCCTGTCTCTACTTCAGTCACTCACCTTTCTTCGAACCCACAGCCATGATTTTCGCTTTAGACTCAGCCCTCTTATATCCAGTTCAGGTAACAGGGACAAGACTAAGCCACAAAACCCCTAAAGCCAACCCCCACTGAACCTTAGGTTTCCAACCTCACTCTGTTGCCTCTTTTGCCAGATCCGTACATGTGAGCATTTTCCTCTCATTGTCCATTCTTTACTACATCCTCTAATGGCAACGTCAGCTCCACAACTTAAACAGCCTGTTGTGTTTCTGGCCACAACACAAGCTCTGGTCTAAGACACGTGGGAGATATGTCCCGAGAGACCACGAGCTGTTTTCCCAAATTTAAGCTGAACCTTAAAGTCCATGCTCTGGACTTGTGGCACAGTGGCGTCTCCACTGAGGCCACGAGGGGTTGAAATGAGCATTGAAACAATCAGGCCTTCTCTTGTTCTGTAGAGATGATTTTTTTTTTACATCAATGCTTCCTCATTGATACAGTTGCTAACCCACACACACCCTCTGGAAGTCCATAGGAAGTCTTGTGGCTTCTTGTGGACTGGACGAATTGTGGATTTGGATAGCCCTCAGAGTTTATGGACTTCCTGGAAACACATTGGGTCAGTCCGCGAGGCTGCAAGTGCTGTGAGGTCCAGACATTTGGATTCAGCCCAGCTCTCATTTTCCAGTGCCTTCCTGCTGTTAGCTGCCCCATTTGAAACTCATTCATCCTCATGAAGAAACAAAATCCCAGGTTATGAGGTTCATTTTTTAAAATCTTTGCTTGCATTTACGTAGCAAAGACAAGTCAATCAGCTGACTAGCTAGACCATAAAAATAACAGTTTTACAAGAAATAGAGGTGGAATCACATCTCAGGTTGTCTAACATAAATCATGAAAATATTCAAATACAAGACAGCTGATCTAAAACTCAACAAATCCATTACAGCTTGGAAATACCCAACATTTTTGGTACATATGATACGTCTTTATTTAAATTTACCAAAACATAAGTGACTTTTTTGGATTGTTTCCAATATTGTCCTGATCTTTTGGTGTTGGTTTGCTCAGATTTATCCCATCCAGCTCATCAATTTGAAGTCCAAATGGTGCAAGAAAGAGAAGCAAGATTTCACACTCAAAGATAACACAGGTCACATCAAGATCAGTTTGTGGGGCGAAGACATCAAGCAGCTCCGAGGAATATCTGACGGAGACTCTGTCAGAGTGACCAACATGAGGACCAGCCGCTACTTTGGCACAGTACTGCTCAACTCAACTGATTTCAGCAGAATATTCAAGGTATCTGCTGACCTCTGCTGACACTGAGACTTTGTTTTCCAGAAGTGACTCATTCATGTCACAGAGGAGGCTTTCAGGTGTGAAGGTGGTTTCAGAAAGTCTTCAGAGCCCTTCACGTTTTGTCCACTCTGTTGTGTTGTAGATGTAATTGTAGATATATTAAACTATTTTGGTCCATCAATCTATACTCGATAACCTATGATGACAAATTAAAAACATGTTTTTGAGAATTTTTTGTGAATTTATTTAAAATCAAACACTGATATCTCCTGTTTATAAAATAATTTCCTAATCAGGGATAAGCTGCCTAAAATCAGATGTGTAAACCTTGTAGAGACTTAATCAAGGAGACCAGAAGCTGTAAATGCTGCCATGGTGGTGAATTAAGGGTCTGAATACTTTCTGAAGATACTGTGTATTTAGTAGAAGTATTTACCCCTATCTACCCAGCTGTCACAACATCTAACTCAACTTTCACCCAAAATTCAGAAAACTAAGTTTGCCTTTTCTTCCCTTGTCAGAAGTTGATGAGTTAAAGATTAAATGAGAGTGGTTTTAACATGCTTCAGAGGCAAAATTCCCACCTAACATGTTAAAACATTAACCAAAGCAAACCTACAAACATTTAGACTCATTAGAGGTTAAGTTTAACGTTGCTCCGATCCCTTCACATTCCAGTTATAGTGTAAGATCTGAGTCATCTTCAGCATCTAAAACAATCAGGCCTCTTAGGATGAAATAATATCAAGTGATTAAATGCCGATAAGCTCAAACCTCTGCCATGTAATTAAGAAACTAAATATGTTAAGTTTTGATCATTTCATTAAATCAACCCATATTAAACTCTTCTATTAAACCCTAAATAACCTCAGGTGCTCAGTGAACTGCTGGTTTCTCTCTGGGTTTATGGTTCAGTATCTGGAGGTGCATCTTCGGATCTGACTCACAGAACTTAAAGTGGATCATGACTGGAATTAGGATTGCATCTAACAATTTTCATTATCAATTAATCTTAGAAATATTTATTTGATTTTTGTTTATCAAAAAAAAGGAAAATAGAAAAATGCCTAAAACATTCAGTTAACATATAAAGCAGTGAAAAGCAGCAAAACCCCAGTCTGGATCTTTGTAGACATCAACCAATTCATCAATCAAATTGAGAAGAATTGGTGATCTGGGGGTTGTCAATTTGTTTTATGGCAATTTTCTTGTATCCTTTTTAGTGTTTGTTGTTTTGTGTGTTTTCAAGGCCCATCCAGACACAGGTGTTGCCATCTAGCTTAGATCTAAATGTTGTGGTACATGTCTTGCTCTTGAGAAGAAAGTGACTGATTCCCAGTGATTGTCCATCTGCTTTGTGCAGGTCCAAACTTCTGCTGTCCATAACGTGAGACTTGAGATCATAGGAATCGCATCTGCCAACAAGATGGTGACTCACCTGGAGGCGGAGTTTAACAGTCAGATGCAGACATTTGTTGTGGCCTCTCAACTTCTGTCAAAGGCGTTTGGTGTTGGACTGGAGCCCAACCTTGAGGAAAGGCTCCTTCAAAAAATGCCGCTCTCAGCGTATGCAGAATTACAGGGAAGTAAGATCACTTACATCCGAGCTGCATAGAGGACGTAAACATAACATCTGTTGTTTAGAGGTGGACCACAGGTTTCTTGTTCAGTGATAGCTGAAGATTTGCAAACAGTCGGGGGCAGAAAACCTACTGGCACAACGTCAGAATACTAGAAAGGGACTGATACTGGGGGCTTTGAGGTTGATACTGATATTTGGAAGTTAAAAAAAAAAAGTTATGATAAAATATAAGCTGATATATACAGTAAGATATGTAAATATTTGGACAGTGACAGTTTTCATAATTTTGCGTCTGTACACAAACACAATGGATCTAAAATGAAGCCATTGAGATGTGATTGAAATGGTTAGTCCAATTACTTATGAGCTTCTGAAAATGGGGGACTATGTATAGAAATGTCTGTAATTCCTAAAGAGTTATTGTGATATTATGTGAAACCCCTTGAATTAAAGCTGAAATTCAACACTTCTATCACATCTCAGTGGCTTCATTTCAGATCCATTGTGGTTGAATACAGGGGCAAAATTACAACTGTGTTACCATTCTAATACTTATGGACCTAACTGTGTATAAAACAATTTTTCCACGTAACAATTTTTTATTAACATGCTTTAAATTTATCAGTTGTGGAGCAGTGACCCAGATCTGTAGGGTTTTTGATATTTTATTATGTAAAATCAACTTGTCAGTGCTCGGTGGGATGAACTATGTAACAGCAACACTGTTTCTAAAGGCACAGCCGCCTCGATTGAAAGATTAGAACCAGGAACTGTGATCGGTGACCTAACTGGACATATGGACTCAGCAGGTCAGAGAAGTAGCTTGGAGCTGATCCGGTCAATACTTTGTATATGATTAATCTTCTTTGGGTACAGAACCTACATCAAACATCACTTTATGCTTCATGACAAGAACTTATGTTGTTTTGTCCAAGGTTCTGATTCATATTTTGTTTTTGGCATCCACTTTAGCCTCAGGTCTCTGCTCTTGTCTAACAGGACCAGACCCAGACCTGTAGCTCCTCCACCTCCGGACCTCCAACTTGATTGGTTTTGTTTTATTTTTAACCTGTTGACTTTAATTGAGGAATCTTGTACCTCTAGAATGTCAGAACCATGTGGACTTCACCGGATTTGATTTAGTTTGCTTTGCTTGTGCCTCACTTTAATAAATAAAGGGCTAAAGACTACCACTGGCTCTACGGCATGATTATTGATCAGACAGAAATAACCAAAGAGGAACTGACAATCACAAATTTTTATAAAAAGGATTCATAAAGTGAAGAAATTCCTTCTACAGAAAAAGGTGGCCGTGTTCATGAGCTGTAGACAGTCACCAGTGGTGTACTAAAGTACCATCTACATTTAGTCTCTTTCAGGGTCTGAGTGCTTGAAGTGTGAATGTTACCTGGACAGAAACATTTCTATGGACAGTAAAGTGTGAGGCCAATGTTTCAGACCATAGCATGATGGACCAGAGGGTTTTACTTCAATCCCTGTTCATGAGTCAAACTGTTCTGTTGAACCAAAACAACATATTTGTTGGTCATGTGATCCTGTCACCGAGGTCGCATCCAGGAAAAGAAAAGCTTGTAACAAGTAAAAAAAAAGTTCAACCTTATGCATTTCTAGCAAAACAGCATCACAAGCTGGTGCGTTTACTCCCTCAACACACAGCAAGACCATGATTGGGGGGGGGGGGGGGGGGGCTCTACCACCACCACATGAAGACTAATTCAACAAGCACAGTGAGTGGGGTGGGGCGGGGTTTTCCCTGTGCACCACCAGTGGGCGGCCATCTTCCCCTCTGCCCATCAGTAGCATGACTGGTTGTCTAGATTACCCCCTTCGACCGGCGAGGACTTTGTATTGAAGCCTGCATCTGGAATGAGTCAGTGGCTGAGCTCAAGTCATAGACCCAAAAAGTTCAAGGAACCGTAAAACCAGAGGAACTAAACTTAAAAAAAAAAAAATCAGAGTCCCTTTTCTGCATTATTGTTTCCACATCTGAAGAACTGAAGATTAAAGAAATCAGGACATTGTCAGGTTAAAAACTACAATCACCAGCTCGTGGTTTCACGCCTCCGCCAACCAGTCAAGCTGGAGTTTATATCAGTCATATATATAGTGAAGAAAGGAATTTAATAAAAAGGTATTGAAATTAGTTTTACAGTGAAAATGAAGTTATTACTGTATCAACGTTCATGATTCCATTGTATACTTAAGCTTTGCTGTTCTTGGTACTGATTGAAGTGTGAGTATTGAAAATGTTACTTTTTCTTTGATCAAATAGTTCCTGCTGCATTATGGAAAATGGAGGAGAGAGTCAGGTGCCTTGGAATCATTCGAATCTGACTCTGATTGGACACAAATTTTTTCCCATGACAGTGGACAAAGCTTAAAATATGCAGGTTTCCACAAAGAAGCTAGAAATTTTAAAACACTGATGCTCCACATGTCCTCAACATGGCAGCAGAGAAGATCCTAACAATCGTCGTAGTTTCACAATGGGAAACCAGATATTAGTCTCAGTATCCAACCTGATGTGAAATATGGTCAGTCTTCCCTTCAGTTCCTGAGTCCTGGTGCTGAAAAACAGCCAGAAAAGTATTTCAGCTGAACATGATGGTGTCACAGATGATACAGAACATCACCTCATCACTTTATCCTTATTAGATGTTTGTGTGGAATTTTGTCTTAACTATTGTATGGATTCTTGAGTTATGCCTAAAGATGGACATTTGTGCTAAATTTAAAGAATTTCAGATGCGGCGGCAACAGCTGTGGCAGACCAAGAACCAATCACAGAGCTTAAAACTGTCAGTCAGCCTCCCTTCAGCAGCACAAGTCTGACCAGGTTTGTTTGAATTTCAACGACAATGAACGAAACATGACACAAGCTCAGTATTACGATTGCTGTTTGCTGCGAGGAGAAGAAGCACTTTTATTTATATCCTGTTCCTATTCTTGAAACTTCTACAGCTTCTGCTCAAAACGAAACATCTGGTGTCTAAAATACACCTCATACTAAATAATAAAATAAAACTAAGTAGTAATGAGAACTGAAGTGCACAGTTCTAACGCTCAACTCTGATCACCACTCTGGGGCCAGACTCACTTTACAGCTGGAAAAATAAATCCTGAGATAACCTGAAATGACATAAGGAATAAAGAGCAGATTACTATTTATTACTACTTGACTTTATTAAAAAATATTATCAACAAAATCATCAGTAAACATGCACACGCACCCACACGCACCCACACACACACACACACACACACACACACAGCAGTATCCATCCATGTAAACTACATCCATACACTGTTTACGAGGAGAGAAAACAGATCACGTGGAGCAGGAACAGTCAAACTGATTTTACTCTGGAAAAAAAAAAAAAAAAAAAACATTCTTGGCAAGCTGAGCAGTTCATCTACAACAAAAAGCAAAGTGGCTAATTAATCAATCAATCAATCAATCAATCAATCAGTCAATCGATAAGTGGAGGGTTTCATTCCAAAACACTTCGCATCCAATTTTTTTGAATTAAAGGTGGAGGATAAAAATGACCTGATATTCTCTGTTTGATTTTCCAAAAATATACAATATTTATATAATTACATGCGGTGAAATCTCTGGTTGGCAGCTGGTTTTGGAAGGAAACTCTTCACTTTAGAAAAACTTGACGACCAAAGTGTAATGAAGTGCTACTGGAATTAAAAACAACAACAACAAAAAAAAACAAAACACGTTTGTTGTTTATCTGTGGTTACGTGCACACACACACACACACACTTTCGATTTACATTCAAACCAAAATGAAAAATGAGAAATCTACAAAAATAGACCATTAGGCATTTTACATTTTGCATGTTGAGTTTTCCTCTGAGTCGTCTCAAAAAAAAAAAAAGCAACTTTGTGCACATCGCACCTGTTTGTACAACTTCATCGCTCTTTAAAACCAACATAGATCATCTTTATTCACATATCAACAGATGAACAGATGCTGCTGTCACACTACATTAAGCTAACGGCTGTTTTTATTTACTCACAATAAAACCAGATCTTCGAATGAACAAATAACGAGCGGTCGGTTGTTGAAGACGAACATTTAATCTGAGCTAATCAGTAACACCGCACTTTCTTCGGGGGTCGGAGGTCAAACGTAATACAGAGTCACATCTACACACTTGAATTAATGGGAGGGTACGTTCACAAAGACGCTATTCAAACACACAGAGAAGGTAACTCAGCTAAAGAAGGAAATAACCCTGTTGTTTGGGACCTTTTTTTAAAAAATAATGAGCAGTAACAGAGCTTTGAAATGACCGAGCGTAAATTTAATTTTAATCTGACCAGGTTCCTCAGCCCCTAAAGTGGATAGCTGATCATTTTCAAAAGGACCAAGCCAGTCTGTCTTTAAGTTTTAGCTCCTGAACTATGAATTATGTACAATCCAAGTATTTGCTGGACACTTTGAGGTTTTTATTCATGTCCTTGACCTACTGCTGCAGACGTCCATTGTTTTTATCAATTTCTACATCATTAGAAAAAAAAAATAAATAAATTAAAAAAAAAAAAAATCAACATACTCTAGAAACAAACACTAACGAGGGCAAACTGAACTGTGTGACCCGTCGCCTGCATTATAAAATATATAACTTTGGTTCCAGGACACTAGTAAACCTGATTGACTACTGTTATATTGATACTGAGTCAATTATCCTGATGACATTAGGTAAACCATTATATTATCGTTACACTATAAAACCGAGTCATTACAGTTTGATCTCCTAACTAAAGCTGTAACATTTAAGCTGATTGACAGAAAATTAATGATATAATTATTACTTTCAATTATTTTTCAAGCAAACCTACCAAAAATTCTCTGCTTCTAAAGAGAGAAATGTGAAGTCTGACGTGAGATGTGAGATTTGCAGTGATTACGCTAAAACTTACAAAACTCACTGGTCTGGCGTACGAATTTGAAATTAAGTCATTTTGTGTCGTTTACTGTTAATTATTTTTTTAAATGCCCCCCCTGGGCAAACAAACAAACGAATACACGCACGCACGCACACACACACACAGAGGAATGACATATCGAAGCTTTGCGTCTGTTTTTCACTGGACAAACTGAAAACGCTGAAGAAGCTCAAACAGACGACGTCCGAGTCGAAGTTCTCAGAAACAGGACAAACTCACTTTTTTTTTTTGGAAATTCTTTCTGTGTCAGGATTTCATGATGCCCAAGGAGTCGAATTTCAACACTTGAAGGATCATTTTCACACTGCTATTAATGCAACAACGCAACCGCCGCCCAGCTGTGGTTCAGCCCTGTGGTCCCAAGCTCTCATTGGCCGACAATGAGCTGTCGCAGGTACGTCTGCGTGAGGCCCCGCAGCTCCTCCAGTGTGTAGTCCTCTGGCATCGGCAGGCGGGTGATGTGCGGTGCCAGCTGGGCGAGCGGGATGCTGAGGGGGTTGGACGCCGCATCGCCCTGCTGCAGGCTCAGCACCACGCGCAGGATGTTGGCCACGCGCTTCGCCATTTCTGCATTTTTTTTGGGGGGGGGGGGGTGAGACAACAGCTGACGTCATCTGTTAAACCTGAGAACTGATTTCTTTTGGCGACTCATTTTCAAAAGAAACCCATAAAAGTTGACATGTTGAACTTCCACCAGTTGTTTATTTCCACATTCAGACCAACATGATCCATCATCTGGATCTGGTCTGAGTCACCTGATGAAACTAAGTCCAGTACTCCCTCTTCTTTTAGCTCCTGAGGGAAACCTCTGGCTCTTTAGCTGCTAAATCCTCCACCATGTTGACCAGCTGGTCTCTGACTGGGTCTGGTTGCCATTTTCTGGACAGCGGCTGTTTACAGATGTTTCTCTGAAAACATCCTGGTTCAGGTGATAATTCATCTGAACATCCAAAACCATTTTCCTTCTGATATTTTGTTATTACAAAATGACGGTTTACAGCCACTAGTGTCTCTTACCTTCCTCTGACCTAACAATAAACAACGACATGTTCCATTGTCAACGAGGCACAAAATCTGGATCCACACTCATCCTCTTTGAGCTTCCTCGGTGCTGGAACCAATTACTGGACTCTGTTTCAAACAAGCACCTCAACACCTACCTGTTCTGGGAGCAGCTACTCATCTACCACACTCCCCCTCTCATAAAGAGACACACTTTGTTACTTTACACATCTACAGCTGTGACTCTTGTGGCATTTACTCTGGAAGATTTTTCCCTGATCTGCGGGTTAATTTTTTCTTAAAAACATGAAGATTCTGACTCGAGTTCTGCAGTTGGAAGGAGCATCTATATTAACATGTGATTCATGTCTGCGTTCAGATCTGACTCCGAGAAATGGGATACTAAGTGTTTCAGAAGTAATCCGCTACAGTATCTCATGTATCTCATATTGTGCAGATTTCACTGCTCTTTCAACATGTTAAATCTTTCACCTTCTCCTGAGAAGTTGTGTTTCCATGTCAACAATCAACCTCTAACCCTCACCGTCACCAAACCTCAGCCAACCAGTGGACAGATGTGCCCGTGAATCCAGCTGCTGTGGTATTCGGTTGGCGGGAATAGCTACAGACTCTTGCGGTCAGCGTTACACGTGATGACCGCGGGGCTCTTACCTGATTGGGCGAGGCGGTCTCTGGCAGTGCTGCAGGGCAGGAGCTCGATCCTGCCGCAGAGAGACGTCACATCGGTGTAGAGACGCTCCAACTCATATCCGGCATTTTCCATCTGTGGGCGAGGAAGGAAAGCTCAGGCTCGGTCTCCTCATATTCTCACACTGGTGGATATAACTAAGTACATTTAGTCAGCTACTGCATTTAATGACAGCTGTCAGATACTTGTAATTACCTGAGTATTTTCATTTTATGCTGCTTAACTATGTTAAATATTCTACTTTTTACTGCAGTGCATTTAACTGTCAGCTTTAGTTTTTTTTATTCCATTAAAAATATGATCCATTGTGAGATTTTCTTTCATTGTGAGTCCAGTTTAACCTGCAGGAGTTTCTGAAGTCTGGTGTTTTATATAAATGAATGACAAGTAAAAACCAGTTCGCAGCATCACCGACGTCTTTAGGGGAGAAATGAACCAGGGAGAAAATCCGTCGAACGGCTGAGAATCACATCTGATGCAGACAATGAGCTCAAAGAAACCGAAGACTGAAAAATAAAAAAAGAGTCTGAAAGGAAAGAGAGTGTCTTGGTTACCCTGATGCTGGTTTTGCTCATCAACATGTTTCTCTTCCACCAGAGAAAAGGAAGCTCTGCTCTTTGGATTAACAGGATTCTCAGGAGAACGAGAGTCAGTGTCTCCTATACTCAAAAAGTCTCTCTCTCATAAAGAGATGTTGAAAAAGGGGATCATCTGATGATTGGGGTCCCAATAAAAACTGGGTTATTAATAAAAACAATTTACAACCCACAGGAGCAACGCTCAACAGTTCCTGCATCTACTTCATAATAAAAGCCACAAATAATGTACAAGTAAATCACTTTAGCTGGAAGGCCTTTACAGTGAAAAGCAGATGCAGGAAGTGTTGATTTTGCAGTAGCAGGATATTTCTACATTGTCTCTGCTCCACTGTGACAGTCCAGCCTCAGTTCACCTCCACAGTCCTGCATTTTAGATTATAATTCCTCTAATATCAGGTGCTTTCTCAGAGTTTTATGTTTTTTCATGGGAGCAAATATATATATTTTGAGAGTGAAAAACTCTCCGAAGTTTAAATCATAGAATAAAGAATTAGAATCAAGTCTAGCTGGCCCAACACACACACACGCACGCGCGCAGCTTATGTACCTGCTGGATGTCCTGCAGAGTCTTTATGACCCTGATGTAGTCCAGGTAAACCCTCCCTGCAGTGTCCCAGTCCTGGATGGTGGTGCTGTGTTCAGGGACCGCCAGCCCCTCCAGGAACTCCAGCAGGTAGTCATGGTTGTCGTTGATGATGCAGTCTACGTGAGGAACAACGCATTTACTAAAATAACATGAATGTAATGACTTTATATCACTTTATATACATATAAAAGCTTTTCCAGAACCGAGAGTTGTCCTCTGTGTTCATTCATTTTATTTCATTTAAAAGATGATACTGGGCAGAAACTGTAAAGACTCATTCTAGTTTTTTAATTTTTCCAAATCAGGGGAATTTTAAGTGTTGATATGGACAGATAAAAATAGTGGTGTTTATGTGTGTATGAAAAGATAAAGTAGTTTGATAGGTCTCTCTCCTCGTCTTCCTCCTCTCTCCTCCCATCACTCCCTGCAGGTTTTTGCCTCTGATGCTCCTGAGTCTGGATCCAGGACTGTAGAACCACCTACTGCCCATGAGCCTGATCAACACCCACTACTTTAATTATTATGATTGTTACTTTTACCATTTCATTTAGTTCTATTAGTAATATTATCAGCCCTGTTAGCATAACTATAGTATATATAGCTATTAGTCCTATTACTGTTCTATGCTCTCTCTCCTCCCTGCTCCCCCTTGTCTCTTCGCCCCCCTAATTCAAGATAAATCAGATTAGAAAAAACATTTATTACAACTTATTTCTCTTTTCTCATCATGTTTCTCTCCTTTTTGTATCGGAAGTGTTTTCTACTGCATGTGTCATTATCATAAACCAAATTCTGTTGGACCAAACACCAGAACCCTGATCCAATGAGGACATGAAACTTGTGCGAAAGCCTGCTGAGACTGATCAGCCGGTGTCTCGGTTAACACCAGGTTCTAACCTGAGGCCAGATGCTGGATCAGCAGCCGGTGACACTGGCTCCAGTATCCGGCCCGGTACAGGTGCAGCGCCTCCTGGTGCCTGTCGCCTTCCCGGCGGGCTCGAGTGGCCTTGGCCTCGTGGATCCACTGCTCCGGGATCAGCAGCCTCTCAGTCAGGAAGCGCTCCCTCCGGACCGACTCGTCTGTCTCCTGCAGTGGGCAGTGGAGGGTCAGCACCTCCCTCACCGCTCGCTCCCGCTGACTGAGGACACGGAGAGAAAAGCAAGTTTACTCCGGGGTCGGCGCGGACGAGTGGAGACGGCAGAGGAGGACGGAGATCCGGAGGAAAGCGAGGGATGAGAAGAAGGTGAAGAGGAACAGGTCTCACTGCTGCCACCGACTAGTGCACTACTATCACTACAACTGAAGCTCCTGCAGGAGAAACTCGAATGCAACGGTTTTATGAATCACATCAGTGTTAAGAGTCCATCTGCAGAAAAATAATTGGTAACTATCTTTGTAGTCGATTAATCATTTAAATCGTTTTTCAAGCAAAAATGGAAAAAAATTAACAAACAAACAAAAACAAAAAGAAAAAAGCTGGTCTCGCTCTCAAATTAGGATTATCTTTCTTTGTAATGGGACTTTCTTTGGGATTTCGATGGTTGATTTGATGCCGGCGCCTTGGACTCAGGTGTTATACAGAGCTATAGTCTTCAGCGGTTATCTTTAAACCAAATGACCCTTTCTCACTAATTGGGCAATATACTATGTGTATAATATCAGAGGGTAAGTGTCAGATTTAGTATTTTAATTGGGAAATCAATGAAAAAGGTTTGAACTACTTCTAACCACCACAAAAAAAGACAAAGGCCCAAATAGTTCTATCAGAAACATGATTGTACAGAAACATTTGCGGCTTAGGGATAATTCGAACTTCAAATTTTACCTATAAATGACTTAATTAAACTTCACTGATTATTCATTTAAGATGATAAACTATCCGATGACACGTTTACGAGTCAACCGGTCATTCAGCAGCAAATCTGTTATTTGCAGGACGTCTCTTTTAGTCTCAAAGTTCTAAGGAACGTTTTATTTACATGAACAGAACCAACTGGGCCTGTTGCTAACTTCAGTGCCACCTGGTCCAGTTTTTTGTGTTTTAAGCGTTTGTGAACAAAGAAACTGAGGTGGACATACGCATGGTCGGGGATGTGCAGCAGGATGAAGATGGCCATGTGCCAGAGGCCAGTGCTCTCCAGCTGTGCGGCGTAGCTGGCATGGAGGAGCCCCTGCCGCGAGGCGCTCAGGTGGCTGTAGTGGAGTGCCTGCAGGACGCCCCACAGGTGCCAGCTCAGGCGGTAATCCAGACGCTCCCAGGTGATTGTCAGAGGGTCCAGCAGCTGCTGCAGGCTGTAGTGTCTGAAAGGGAG
Source organism: Istiophorus platypterus (assembly GCA_016859345.1). Classification (NCBI taxonomy): domain Eukaryota; kingdom Metazoa; phylum Chordata; class Actinopteri; order Istiophoriformes; family Istiophoridae; genus Istiophorus; species Istiophorus platypterus. The sequence continues at coordinate 25,071,451 of CM029129.1, forward strand.
GCATTAAAGGGGTAATCCACTGATTTGACAACTCAAAACCCGTGTGATCCTCGCTGGGAGTCCTGCTCATTCTGTGAAAACAGCTGTGACTACAAGTTTACAGAGCTGGAGGTGTTTATCAGACAAGGACTGAACTGTCTTAGCATTATGCTAGGAGCAAGCCACAACCAATGATTTTGTTCATTAATTACTCTGCTGATTGTTCCCTTGATTAATTGATTAATCATTTGGCCTATAAAAGAGCTGAGTTATGTGTCTATAGTTTATTTATAAACCCTCTTTCCTCAGATTACTCCCGGAGGAACAGATTGACAATGAACTGAGATTTCAGAGCAAAGTTCACAGTGGCATCAGACAAAAAAGCTGGGGAATTATCACATTTCAGAGGCTGGAACCAGAGAACTTCTTTTACCTTGGAGGATATAAACAATTAAATGATTATCAGAATTAGTGCCTATGATCGGTCAGACAACTAATCGATTAACTGACTGTTTCGGCGATACTAGGATCCAGTGTTTTGACCCATACTTGAGCCTAAATATCTTAGCCACCGCTGCAAAAACATCTCTGCTCTCACAAGAGTAATAACTTTATGGAAGAGAAATAACTTGTACTAAATAAAACTTCTACTTCTAGAAAGGAGTACAACAACTGTGCAGCTGCTTCAGTTTTATTTCACTTGGGCTGGATGGTCTCTATGTTTCAAGGAGGATTTTATCCCCAAATATGCCGCCAATGACTCATGTTGACATGGTAACCGATTAATTACATCTTAACATCCTCACCACGCTGCGTATAGAACAGTGTGGCTGGTTTACCTGTCACTGTAGAGTTTGAGCAGGTGGAAGCACAGGTCGAACAGTGGCCGTTTAGACTCCTCCTCCTCCTCCTCATCTGGCTGCTCTGCCTCCAGGTACGGAGGCAGGGGGGCACAGGCGTACTTCCCCCCCTCACACGTGCCCTGTTTGACGGACACAAACATGATTATTGGGGGGGGGGGGTTAAAAGCATGCATGTGACCGCCAGCTAAAGAAAAGTCAGCAGAGTGAGTGACGGCGGCGGCTAACCTGGAAGGCCACTTCATATTTGGCGAGGGCATCGGCAACGGAGGCGGTCGGAGGCAACATGTACCAGAGGTGGACGGCAACGCAGCGTTTCCAGTCCAACTGGGAGCACACATTCACCACAGAGTCGGACGACTGCCACACCTGTGGGGACGGACGGGAAACAGCCTCAACTTTGAACTACAGCCCCTGAACAACAAGGCGACACACATGAACATGGTTCGCTGCACAACACTGACGTAAAAAACATATGTTACAACACCAGGCCGGTGCTGAAGCTACAGGTTGTAAAGCTCCAGCTATGACAGGTTCACCACATGAGCGGGGAAGGAAATTCTGTCCTGATATAGAAGCCGATTTCTACACATTTTAAACCATTTAAAGAGGCATTTTAACCGTTTAAGTAACTAAAAAGTAGATGCACATAGTAGTAACATAGTCAACCAATCAGAAAAGTGAGCACTTGACTCAATTTTCAATCTTTTTTTCTTTCAAATTCCCCATCAGCTGTAAATCTAGTGGACCAAAGCTAAGATGTCTCTCCAACATAAAAAAAAAAAAAAAAACGTGTCGTACGGGTTTCCCTGCGAGCAGTGTGAAGATGCGCAGTCGTTCCTCTGGCAGGTAGCAGTCCGTCTGCATGCGGTTCCAGTCGGTGAGCTGAAGGGCCAGCAGGTCCCGGCAGTACTGGGAGCCCATGGCCTGAGACAGCAGCAGAGACAGACGATGGTCTCCTGGGGATGGACAGCCGGATGTTAGCGAGAGTGATGGGGTTACTATGGAGACGTTCGGTACATCCACCTTGTGTCAGTCTGACAGGACGGATGCTGAAATTCAGCCATTACAGCTGCCGAAGCAGTGTAACACCCCAAGCTTTACTTCAGCCTAACGAGTAACAGAACCTTTATTCTAAAGTGAACGGACACGGTGTGACACTGAAGGACGACTGCGGCTGCTACACGTCAAAAAAGCTGTAGCTGTTATTCTGTCAATCAGTTAATCCGTCTAATTCATTCATGAAAATCTACATCTGCACTTTCAGAGGCTTCTTCTATACCCCCCCTCCCAAACTACCGTTTTTCAGACTGAGATTAGATCATTTTCGTGGATCAGATGTTGAAACTGATCTAAAGGCTCCAGAGTTTTGAAGATTCAGATTGAAAGTGAAAACCATTATTTCGTTCTGTTTTGTTCTCCTCACTCTGGTCTTCCTGTTTGCATTGTTCCTATTTTTCCGACATTTTGATCTGGTATTCCAAGCCCCCGGTTTCCTCCTCACCTTCCTTCTGTGCCAGTCGACATGCCTCGCTGATGCGGTTGCCCGTCAGGTAGCTGAAGATCGCCTCCGTGTGGTGACCCTTCCCCGCCAGAGTCACCTCTTCCTCCACCCTGCAGGTGGCGCCACGGGACAGCCAGGCCGAGAAGGTCCGCCTCCTCTCCAACTGCTGCTCGTAGTCGCCGGGTGTCTCGTCCAGCTCCTGGTCCATGGGGCCCAGCCGGCCCCACAGGGCCTCACATAGGGTCCATACCTCAGCCCAGTACCCCAGGAGGGCTGGAGGGGAGAGAGAGAGAGACAGAAAAAATAAATGGCAGAATCACATCTTTTTTAAGGCTGTGAGCCCAGAATATAGATCCTCAGAAAAACACCTGATGGATCCTGGTAGTTTTAAAATGTGCTTGTCATCTCAGTAACTCTACCACACAACTTTCACAGCTCTAGTCTTATTTTGAAATTCTGTTATTAGGGTAATTTAACCAGATCCAAGTGTTCAGCTGCCCAAATTTTTGGCATGTGTAAAAGGAAAGAATCAAGATGGAGGCTCCATCCAAAAATCAAGTTCAACACTGAGTGCAGGAGTAATAGACTAATGTCCCAGACGCCCCCCCCCCCCCACAGATAGATACAAAAGAAACCATCAGATAATCGGGATAAACAGCATTTCATCATTAATTTAAACTAGGAATCCTTCAGCCCACGTGTCTCGTCATTACACAGATATTTCAGACAGTGATTAACTTTGTTTTCTCTTCAGCCTCCTCCCCCCTGAGCGCCCCACCACTTACGGTCAGCGCTGCCCTGCTTGTCTCTAAGCTCGGTGATCCACTTGGCGTATCGGTGCAGCGCCGCCACGCCAGGCTGCGGTCGGACCAAGGGGCAGGGGGAGGAGTCTGTGGCGCTAATGGTGCTGTGCTCCAGGCAGATCTCTAGGGGGTGCTGCAGCACCACCTGGCTCTCCTCGTCCTCCTCCTCGTCCTCTGTGGTCTTCACCGCTGGAGGCTCCAGACCTACCAGCTGCTCCAGCACCACCTTATAGGGGCTTTCTATCAGTCTGCAGGGGACCACATCTCAGTTCAGAATCATAATTCAAGGACAACGCTCCAGTTCACTTTCTTGTGCGTCTATTGGAAATGTTTCGTTCACACTTCAGGAAAAATTTAATTTGGTTCCTAAAGTAGATTAAAATTTTAGTTTTCATGTTTCATACTTTATTATGACAGTCTACTAAAGATTATTTACTATGAATCTCTCTTTATGACACTGAAACTTTACTACGTAGGATCAAGATTTTTATTTTCTTAAGGAACACGAAGTCGAATAATCCCAAGTTTTCCAGTCAGATCTGTACCGTCTGAACCTGTGATTCTACATCTCATACATATCTGATCTCTGATAAAAACTGCCTGATCAGAACATGTGTTACCAAGTTTTTAATGAACACTTAACTCTGAGAGCAAAAAGAAAAAAAAGAGATCAGCAACTGAACAGAAGGATGAGGGAACAAAAAAAAATTAAAAAAAAAAAAAAATTAAAAAAAACAAAAACCTTAAAACATTAGTCAGGTTTGATAACATTTTTTGCTTTGTGTGACTATTAACAATAACATTTCCTTTTATTGTTAAACTTTGTGCAGGCATCTTACGGTTTGCTCCTGGCGGGTTTTGGCAGGAAGCTAAAGTCGCTCTTGGCAGTCAGCTCGTGGTGCTCGAGCTGTTTGGACGGCAGTGTACTCAGCCGGCGGCCGCAGTGCGCCAGCGTCCAGCCGGGACCCCACCCGACCCGAAAGGACCGACCCGCAAACAGCCCGGCGTCCATCAACAAACCTCCCTGTGAGACAACAACATGACAGCACCAGGCGACATAAATCACAACTGGGGACAAACGTTTGTTCCATTTAACATTTTACTCATTTTTTCTGCATTTTTCAACACCATGAATATATTGAACAAGATTTAATGAGACAACATCATTACTGGACCGACTGTGACTGTGATACATCAGGACAGTTGTTTATATTAACTTGATCGACTGATTGGTTTGAGAACCCCACCCACCTGGGTTTACATCACACTGCACAGCAACAACCACCAGAGTGACTAGCTAACAAAATCAAGTACAGATCCACAGAGCCAAAAGGAAACATTTCACAATTTCAATTTCAATAAAAGAAAAACATCCTGTTACGAAGGAGACAGTTTACTCAACTATCACCTTCAGACAACCAACACAAATCAGGATTCTTCAATGAATTTTGTTTCCAAATCACAAATGAACACGAGGCAGTGAACACAACATGAAATTCATCCTCGACCAAACTGAATCACAGATCTCTTCAGGAAAACCTTTATACCTGAGGCTGAGTCGTTGTCGAGGCATCACACGTAAACGAAACAAACAGAACCCACCTTCCCCAAAGTGACCGACTCTTTGAGGGGGATGGGGCCCCCCAGCCGCCGGATGCCGACCGTCCTGATCGAAGGCTCCGGGGTGCGAGGGGGCAGCAAGAAGGAGGAGGGGCCCGGCCCCAGCCGCTGTAACAACCGGGGGGCGTCGACCGTCGCTGGAGACGCCCGGGACAGAGGAGGAGGAGGGTGAGGAGGGCGGGGGGAGTCTGAGAGCTGAGAGAGGAAGGCGGAGGTAAAACGAGCCTGAAGGAGACCACCCACTGCAAAGAGAACGAAAAAGAGATTGTTTGTTTTATATATAGTCTCATAATTTCACATTGTGTTTATGTACTTTCCAAATGTGAAAAAAATAAACAACAACTAGAGCTTCACAGTAAAACACTGATCTTCATTAAGGCTTATGTCAAACAGCACACATAAGACTTCATAGAAAAAAAAATCTAATTCATAGTAAATGATCCGGATCTCCCCCAAATGTAACGTGCTCCCTCCCCCAAGTTCACTGCAAATTGGTTCTGTTGTTTTACCTAAATCCTGCTGATAAACAAAGACAAATCAACAGACAGACATGGGTGAGGACAGAACCTCCTCCTTGACCGAGGTAATTAATTGGTGATTCGATCAGTAGCAAGAATTCTGGAATTGAAGTCGTTCATCAGGCAATAAATAAATTAATAAATAAATAAAAATCTTCTTCTGCCTGACAAATACGATAATTTGCTGATTTTCTCTGTTTTCTATCACAGCAAACTGAACATCTTTGAGTTTCCAACTGAGGGTTGCACAAAACAAGACATCTGAAGACGTCACCTGCAGGCATCAGCTCTTTTCACTACTGGTTATACTGGTATGGGTATTAGTAGCGTGGCTGCTGTATAAGAACCTTATTTTCCTTTCAGTCTCAGTCAAAAATATGCTCATCTCGCTTTGCCATTTCTTTATTTTTCTCCTGTGAGGTTCCTTTCCACTTGTTTTTAGTGAGATTTGTGCTGTACTTCTTGTTAAAAAGAGCAAGAAACGTTGGTGACATTATTCTGGTTCAGGGCTGCATCAGCTACATCATTTTCATCTGGACAAACTGAATTACAGCTGGATCCATTAGTTGACAGACTATAATAAATAGGATAACTGATTATTTAAGTCTTCCAGGAAGCAAAAATAAACATTTTCTCTGATATTTGTGGTTTTAACTTAGTTATGGGAAACTATAAGGACATATACATCAGTTTCTGGAATTAAAAACAATAACTAGCTAATGATTGATTTGGTCTCCTCAGACATTTTCTTTGATCACAGCAAAACTGAAATCACTGCTAAATTTCACTGTTTTAACTCCGAATGTGTCGCAGCCTCTGTAGCAGCAGAGCAGAGGTGGGCTTGTGACTGGGGGGTCCATCTCCGCTGCAGCCTCGTTACAAAAATACCACCTAACATTTCCCCGAATAAATTGGGGTATGACAGCAGTTGGTGTCTCGTACCAGAGGGTCGACTCTGAGACCCCAGCAAGATGACATGAGGGGACGACATATCGGTGGAGACCTTCATCGCTCCCTGATCCTGAAGCATGTCGCTCTCCTCTTCATCCTCCGCAAACAGAGATGCCTTCATGATCTGCCGACAAAATGAGAGAAGACTCAGCAGCTTTACTCTGGTGGCAGCCTGAGGAAGCCATGTACTTCCTTTTTGTGTGTGTGTTGTGTGTGTGCGTGTGGGGGGGGGCCTCTACCTGGAGGGTGTGCGGGTTGATCCCCAGCGCCGATGCTATGTGGCTGGACGCAGAGATGCCATCATGCTCTACCAAGGTCAAACCTCCAACCTTCCCGCCCGTCGTGTCCATCCCGCCCCCCAGCAGGTCACCGTCGTCCTCGCCTCCCAGCATGCTCTCGGTTGGGAAGATCTGGGTGATATCCGCCATGTCGCTGTCCAACTCCGCCACGCCGCCGGGAAGATCCACGACGTCGGTGGACTGAAAGCACAGACACACAGCGTAAGAGAAAAACTGACTCCACTGCAGGTAAAGTGGAGGTTAAAGGGAGATTTCTCTTCCTCTAAGATACAAGGTTTAGTCGACATTTGATTCTTCAGCATCGTCACTTATCACTTCATTTTCTGTCTAAACTCTGTTTAGGGAACAACCTCTGACAAACCATTAATCCACATTTGCTCACTGTTGCCTCGCCTGTTTTCAGCTCTGCATGAGTTTATTAGTTCTTTCCTGATTGTTGTCGGAGGTTATTGGACAAATCAGCTGCTGATCTGTGGTCGGGAGCCATTTTCACTTTTGGATACGGATCCTGAAACAGGTTAAAAACTGAATATTTTTCATTATTAAAGTGACATCAGGGCAGAGGAAGGCACTGCCTTGGCCGAGGTCAGAGCTCTGTTGAGTGCTTCCTCTGAACTTTACGTTGTTCTTCTGTTTGTTTTAAAAGATGTTTACAGATTAGAAAGCTGAAAATGAAATTTTAGTGGAGAATGTTGAGGCTTTACTGATCTCATCAATGAAACTCAGTATTGTCGGCAGTAATAGTGAGAAAAATTTCCCAACACTACTCAGGACTTCACTCCAGACAAACTACAATACCAGCACAGCTTTTATTATTATTCATAACACAGAGAAGTTGTTGATTACACAAACCTTCCATACCAAAACTTAAATATCATCTTCATCAACTTTTTTTCTCTCTTTGATTGCAATATGAAAATCATTACAACTTATGCCACACATCTTAGAGCAGGTTGGAGCCTAAAATGTTCCACACTCAATAATTTTTCCCTTCAACTTGTCTGACAAACCTTGAGTACAAACAGCTGAAGGAGCTCATTATAATATAGTAATGCAATAACACCAGCACATACATTTAGTATGAACTCAAATCAAACCTTAAAACAAAATAAAAGCTTACTGAATAGGTAAAATACATTTTCTATGCTACAGTCAGCATTAAAACATGTTCTATTCTTGAGGTGAAATTTTTTTTCTGACCCAGTAAAAGCCATTTCCCAACACACACGTATATATATACACATATATATATATATACATACACACACACACATATACACATACATATATATATATATATATATATATATATATACATATATATATATATATACATATATATATATATATATATATATATATACATATATATATATATATATATACATAAATAGATATATACATATATATATATATATATATATATATATACACACATACATACATACATACAGTAGTGTTCAAAATAATATCAGTCCAATGTGACTAACCAGATTATAATCACTGTTATTAGTATATTTTTTTGTTGCTACAAGGCAAACGAGTTACCAGAAGGTGCAGTAGATTCTCAGAAAACCAACAAGACCCAGCATTCATGATATGCACGCTCTTAAGGCTGTGCAATTGGGCAATTAGTTGAAAGGGGTGTGTTCAAAAAAATAGCGGTGTGGCATTCAATCATTGAGGTCATCAATTTTATGAAAAAACAGGTGTGAATCAAGTGGCCCCTATTTAAGGATGAAGCCAGCACTTGTTGAACATGCATTTCTCATTGAAAGCCTGAGGAAAATGGGTCGTTCAAGACATTGTTCAGAAGAACAGCGTACTTTGATTAAAAAGTTGATTGGAGGGGGGAAAACTTATAAAGAGGTGCAAAAAATTATAGGCTGTTCAGCTAAAATGATCTCCAATGCCTTAAAATGGAGAGCAAAACCAGAGACATGTGGCAGAAAATGGAAGACAACCATCAAAATGGATCAAAGAATAATCAGAATGGCTAAGGCTCAGCCAATGATCAGCTCCAGGATGATCAAAGACAGTCTGGAGTTACCTGTAGAAGACGTCTGTGTGAAGCTAATCTATTTATAAGAATCCCCCACAAAGTCCCTCTGTTAAAAAAAAGGCATGTGTAGAAGAGGTTACAATTTGCCAAAGAACATATCAACTGGCCTAAAGAGAAATGGAGGAACATTTTGTGGACTGATGGGAGTAAAATTGTTCTTTTTGGGTCCAAGGGCCGCAGACAGTTTGTGAGACGACCCCCAAACTCTGAATTCAAGCCACAGTACACAGTGAAGACAGTGAAGCATGATGGTGCAAGCATCATGATATGGGCATGTTTCTCCTACTATGGTGTTGGGCCTATTTATCACATACCAGGGATCATGGATCAGTTTGCATATGTCAAAATACTTGAAGAGGTCATGTTGCCTTATGCTGAAGAGGATATGCCCTTGAAATGGGTGTTTCAACAAGACAATGACCCCAAACACACTAGTAAACGAGCAAAATCTTGGTTCCACACCAACAAAATTAATCTTATGGAGTGGCCAGCCCAATCCCCGGACCTTAATCCAGTCGAGAACTTGTGGGGTGACATCAAAAATGCTGTTTCTGAAGAAGAAAATGTAAGAAATGTAAATGAATTGTGGAATGTTGTTAAAGAATCTTGGAGTGGAATAACAGCTGAAAGGTGCCACAAGTTGGTTGACTCCATGCCACACAGATGTGAAGCAGTTATAAAAAACTGTGGTCATACAACTAAATATTAGTTTAGTGATTCACAGGATTGCTAAATCCTAGAAACAAAAAAGTTTGTACAAAATTTGTTGAGTTTGTAAAGTCAATGGCAGACACTGCTACTGGCCCTTTCAACTAATTGCCCAATTGCACAGAGCGTGCATATCATGAATGCTGGGTCTTGTTGGTTTTCTGAGAATCTAATGCACCTACTGGTAACTCGTTTGTCATGTAGCAATAAAAAAAATATACTAGTAACAGTGATTAATCTGGTTAGTCACATTGGACTGCTATTATTTTGAACACTACTGTATGTGTGTGTGTGTGTGTGTGTGTGTCAAATAAAAAATCTCTACTCAATGTCAAGCTGAAGCAGCAGTGGTGTCAGAGCTGCGGATCATATGTCACCAACGATGATCAAAAAACCCTACAGATCAAAGTGAAGAAAAAATTCCGATTCTGTTCTAAGTTTCTTCTGGTTTTCAGAGATGCAGAGAAACTAATCTACACTGTTAAACACAAAATGTGTTTTAGCGTCATTTAAAAAGAAATTTAATTCCACAAATTAGACAAAATTCAGTTCTGGAAACTCATTCAGTCCGGCAACAGGAGATTCTCAGCGTTTCTCTAGTCACATCTGTTCTTGATATTTGCACGTTGACTGAAATTTTCCCGGTTATTTGTTGTTTTTATTTGGGCCGCTTTGAGAGTTTGTTCCTTTTGCTGATAAAAAGGAGCCAATAGCCAGATTTTTGGCTTTAAGACAAAAATTTCAAACAACCAAAACAGAAATATTTCAGACCTGAAATCTACAAGGAACCTGAGCCTGTTACAATCAGACAACACTTGTGCTGCTGAGCCACATGTTCATGTTTTGCCGTGTTGAATCTGAACCTCCGTATCTTTGACCGGCAGGAAGTCACCGTCGCTCAGTCTTCACTGTCCTCAGGTTGTCAACAAAGTTCTGACACTGATTATTCTGTTGTCAGTGATATTATCGGTTTCATTTTTGTAATCTTAGCTCTCAGTGAAACATTAAATAATTGTATTCATTTCTGGCTACACCTGTTGACTAATCATCAGAAAACTGATCATTACTGGGTTATTGCTCCTAATCATTAATCAGCTTCAATTCACTATAAAGACATCAGAGGCTCAATTAGACATTTGTAGAAAACCTCACACTATGACTCATAATACTTGTTTTGGGATCAGCATTGTGCATGAAAACAATAAAATTGTGAAAATATTTAATATTGACAAGGTAAAAAAATGTTGTCATTGGCCTGAAAAATCAGAGGAAGCACAAACAAACTTTGTGTTTTTTGCAGCTGCAGGAGATTCCCCAATTCTCTGACTCAAACTGAACTCGAGTACAAGTTTGAGCAAAATGCTCCTTTAATCATCACAGGCGTATCAGTGAGGACGATGATGATGAGTGTGGGTGGGCGCAGGCTGCTCTACCTGAGCTTGTGGCGCCACCTGCTGCTGGGAGAGGGGAAGCTGCTGTTGCAGCCTGGAGGCAGGAAGTGACATTAGCGTCTTCAGCTTCTTGGGGTCGGCTTGGAGCGGGACGTCTTCCTCCTCGTCCGAGTCCTGGAGGCCATATTTGGAGAAGTGGGCAACCTGTGAGAGAGAGGCCAGAGTCAACGACATCTGAAAGCTATGTGACAATGACATATCCGAGTGGCATCACAGCAGCGAGCTCACGATTACAGCACATGTCCAGTCAGTTCTGACGACATGACACCTGACCAGGACCAAACTGGGCCCTTGTGTTTGGGGGCCAGGCAGGGGGGCCAGGCAGGGTATCAGGGAAAGAACATTGTGCGTTACCTCATCAAAAACATCATCAGCATCAGCTGCTCTTCTCCACTACAGCTGCCTGTTAACAGACGGACCTGGTTTGGGTCGACCACAATTTGGGTCAGTTCCAATTGTCTTCCAATTTTGGTCATGTCTCATGATATGGAAAATCTATTTATCCTAATCTGATTAGGGGGTTCCTGACACACCTGAATCAGGTACAATCCAACATTTTGGATCCAAAAGGCCACTAAGAAACTTAACTCCTCTTAATTCAGTTGATAACTATTCACATTATTTTTGTCTTCCAGGTTTGTTTCCTGGCTTAACACTGACTGTTTGAATTTTGGAAGTCATGTGAGTTACACCAGGGCCAATACTGACACTGATTCTCAAGAGTTTATCTATTAATAACAAAAAAAAAAAAAAAAAAAACAACAATAATGATCTTGATCCCTCAGATTTGTTTTTATTAAAAAACTGAACCGAGCATTTTCAACTTGGCAGATCTCTGGTGGACAAACTATGAATTTTGCATTATCTTTGATGCAATTTTCCTGTTACTTACTGGCCAACATATGCACCAATACAATACATATCTGCAATTAGCTGATACCAGCTGAAATATTGGTCCCACTCTAATGACTAATAAAAGTACACTCCTGGTCCTTCAGCTTCAGTCAAAGTAAAAGTACGACTTTAGGTGACAGGAAAAAACACAGATTTATCCGACGTAAACTAGCTTCTACTCCTAAAATGATCTAGAACCCACTGGAGCAGGAGTAACTGACCTCAAACACCCAGGACCCCGTCTCAGGTCTGTACTCCAGGAAACGGGCTCCCTGTTTGCGTGACGCTTTCTCCAGCCGACCCTCGTAGTTCATGTCGGTCAGACGCTCGGGGCTTCTGATCTGAGTACAGGTCGTCTTGTCGTTCGGCCAAACGCCGTCCAGAGTCACCTCTGCCCGTCTATGATCACACACACACGCACGCACGCGCACGCACGCGCACACACGCGCACACACAGAGAATCTGATTAGGACACGAGCTTGAAGACCAACAAAATTTTCTCACTACAAACCCCAGCTTCGCTCACCTGTTCAGCCCCTCCCCCTCTGGCGTCTTGTTCTTGTCGTCCGGGTAAACAATGACCTCCTTGCGCCTGAAGTGGACAATCTCGTCCAGGTTCAGCCCCGTCACGTTCACCTCCCCAGGGAAGAAGATTGAGCCGTAGCCTATCAGGGCCAATCAGAGCAGAGCAGTGAGAGGTCGGTCCCATCGGCGCTCACGTGCACACTAGGGTGTGACATAACATAGCATAAAAGCGAGTGGTGATGTTACCTTTCCTGCCAACGGTGAAGTTCTCCACCACACACTCTCCATTGTCATCCACCATCTCAGCCAGGTCCTCCATGGAGGGGATGGTGTAATAACCAACACGGTTCAGGACGATGCCTGAAAGACAGGAAACACAATCACCATTGGCTGCCTTTTAAAGCCTCTCTAGATCATTGTCCAGTAAGGCAAAATAAAGATAGTGAGAGATTTGTACGTTTCATTTGAATCTAAAAACCGTGGTTCTATCTGGAAAAGGGTCGACATGGGAAACTGAGGTGATACAACATTTTCAAAGAACATTTTCTAGACAAGACTGGATTTAAATCTTCAAGCTGGACTGTGTTCTGACGAGGCTCTGCTCCTGTTACACAACTAAAGATCCTGTTTACAACTGCATGCATTAAACTTTAATATTGAAATTTGTAGAAAAGGTAACAAACCTTAATACAGGAATATTACAGGTTAACAGGGTTGGTGTAAAAGGGTCCCGGGGTTGAACCCAGTGTGAAAGGTCTGTATCTGACCTGCCGGGTGAGGAGGCTGTTGGGCCTCCTGCTGCTCCTCCTCTCTCTCCTCCTGCAGAGACTCCTCCCCCAGAGATGCCGACACGTCATCACTGCTCAGCTGAGGAAAGAAGAAATTCAAGATCCAATTAATAACACTGAACACGCACACACGTTTATCTTTTCTCTGTCTGACGCTGTGGCCGACACACACTGAGACATTCAACTCAATAATTCAAACCTCGGTCCTGCTGCTCTCTTTAACCTGCTGGGGGCGTTCATGTCTCTGACTTAGTACAAACTTTCGGATGTTTATGTGTGAAAACCTTTTAGGTTGATGATACAGACGCTTCGTTATTTGTATTAACAAAATATTTGAATATCGAACGTCCCGACAAGATGTTACAGTGTAGGTCTAAGCTCCCTTTGATGCTGCCTCTGTTTATCAGACTGACACAGACCAGGATCCAACCCTGGGACACACCAAGGTCCTGATCAGATGTGAGTAAACCTGGAAGCTGCTGACCTCCAGGCCGTTCCTGGCCGCTTTGTGCATGTTCAGGTCACTGATGGTGTCCTGCAGGCTAGTCTGGGCGCGGCCCTGCGGGATTGGCTTGGCGATGGGGTTGACATAGAACTGGGTGACCTCGGGATCGTCGTCCACGCGGCTGCTGGGTCCTGCCAGCTCCCTCAGCTCTTCCTCCTCCTCCACGAGGCTGCAGACGGGACAACGAGAGGAGGTTATGGTGCCATATTAAACTGACCACAGTATTTAACTTGATACATTCACTCTGGATCAACTCTGAAATGTTCCCTAGCTTCATTTGACAGTGGTGCTGATTCAGCAACATGGTCAATTGCTGTAATTTGTTCTGCTGTTGAATTCGACTGCACTGAGAGACGTTTGCTAACATTTAGTCTCGTATTATTACAAAACAACTCTATGAAAAGAAGCTGGACAGTAGAACCGCAACAAAGGAAGGATTTATTGTGACGCTGCCGTAACAGGCGGGTTTTATTAGTGTGGGCTTTGTAACTCGCTTCCCAAAATGGAAGCATGATGTGAAAAGGTAAACTGCATAAATTACACATTGGGAGTGTGAAGCTGTAGAGCTGCAGCTCTTCCTCTAACAGCTCACTGTGGCCCTCTCTGTTCTGTCTAGGATTCCTCCCTGAAAAGTTAAAAATCAAAAATGGCCCACAATCTGTCTGTATCTTGTTGTGTAGACCTGTTTTTACTGAAGTGATGTTAAGGAAACCTATAATAAAGCTTTTAATGTGGAACATCAGCAGGCGCAAAAAAGATTAAAAAAAAAAAACAAAAAACAAAAAAACAAACAAAATCAAAGCTTCGGGTGACCGGATACTCAAGTGGTTTGGGTGCAAACAAAATGGGTGTAAATTCCCTGAGCAGTGAGGCCCCAGTTTGCCTCCCTGCTGGTCAGACCCCTATCGGCCCAAAGTTCCTGCTCGGCTCGATTTAAACTAAACCAGAAAAACTGGAACCGAGTTAGTTTTAGTTTGGTGGAGCTAATAACCAACAACTATGTCTTTGTCTGTGTGTGTGGAGACCTGTGTCCGTTCTGTGGGTACTCTGATGGTGAAGCGAGGTCATCTGCCTCTGTCTCCGTCTGACTGCTGTACTGACTGCTGTTCAGGTTCTTCAGCACAAGTTTCTTGATGCTCTTCCTATGAATATAAAACAAACAAACAAACAAACACACACACACACACAAACACACACACAAAATGATCACAAGGTCTGATTTACCAGGTGATCTCAGAAAACTGTACATAGAAGTACATTCACCACATCTGTCCCAGTGGCTCCAGAGAACAAAATGATGGAAAACTAACGCTAAGACATAATTTCCTCTCAGCACTTCCCAGCTGTGTAACAGTAATTCCCAGCAAATCAGTTAATCAATGAATAGGATTTGGAGCCATGTATGGATGCAGGAAGTGACTGTTAATATTCTTATTCTTTAAAAGTCCCAGAGCTCAGGTTCTACACAGAAAGGGTGGGGGCATTTTACTTGTCTATGCCCAGGGGCCCATTATCTCACAATTTAGGATTTAATAATACCTCATATATTGCCCTTTTTTAAGGGAAGTGAATTCAGTGCTTTAAGACTTTTCATGACCAGCAGCATCCCTAACTCGTCACCTGTAATAACAAATACCCAAACACATTTTCATAGGCGTTACCATGGCAACAGTACAGGCAGAGGTGGGTGATGGGTACCTTGGTATGAAGGCCCCATTGGTGAGCGAGGGCTCATCATCGTCCAGGCCATCGAAGAGCTGCGACTTGGAGGAGGCGGATGAGGTCAGTGCCTTGGGGCGGACCCTGGTTGCAGGTCGCGGGGTCAGCTTGTAGTGGGTGGGCGTGGTCAGGGCCTTCTGGGCCGTGGGATTGGTTGGTTTCAGACGCTGTCAGAAGAAGAGAAGTTGTGTTTTTCTCCTTTTAGTCTGTGTGTGCTGGTTTATCTAAGTACTCTACACCCTGACCATGACACAGCTGTCAACCTTAAAAAAATCAAAATGATTCAATAAAGGTCGAGTAAAAAAGGAATTAGGTTTCGCTGGCTATGCTGTGCTGGGTCTTCATTATACCAACAATATCAACAAAAGCTTTCAAGTAAAGACAAATTGCAAGAAAAACCATTCAGACTAATCTGGTAGCCTCTCACCTCCTCTTTCTTCTTGGGGTCTGACAGGGGGTTTCTGAACAGCGGCGAGTCTCCATACGGCGAATAAGCCAGAACGCTGAGCTGCTGCTGAAGCATGGCCTGCTGGGCCGCTGCTGCGTTCGGATCAGTGAGTGCTGGACATAAAAAAACAACAAAGAACATATCAAACACCACTGGTCACAAGGTCAAATGTGCCAAAAAGACTAATGGAAACAGCTGAAATGAAACCACGACCAAGAAAAACAGTTAGGTTTGAATGAAAAACAGGGACAGTGGAACAGTTTCATTTAAAAATGAGAATTTTTTTTCAAGTTCTTCTTTTATCGTACGTAATTACGTTTACATAAAAAGCATTATCGGTGGCTGTACTTTCTCCTTTATACAGGCCACTAAAAATACTTTCTCGCTACTGCTCCTTCATTGTTAGAGATCCACTGTCCTTGTTCTGGGCAACAATTCATTCTAAAATTCAGACAATTCTAACGTGAGGTTTATATGCTCCAACGTTCACACCATTTTAAACAGCCTCTTTGTGTTTCCTTGCTTAGCCCCAGTGGAGGGATATTAGAGACTGTAATAGACTGGAACTTTGGAGGATTCCCACTTGACTTGTCTAATCTAGACAGCAGGATCCTCATTTTGGCTTCAGCTGAGCTCTGAAATATATTTTTGAACAGAACAAGCGTCCACCATCGACAGCATAAATAAGTAAGTATCTCTTTGCCGTCAACGCTAACAAGGGAATCCGTCAGAGCAACCAACTGCAGGATGACAGTTATTTTAAGACAGATTTCTGCACATAAACCAATAAAGAATCAGACAAAAAAGGTCAATTGTCATGCATTATTTTTTGAACTCGGCAGACGGTCACAGTCAGTCTCACCAACGGGCTGCGCCGCAGCTCCGAAGCCCAGCGTGCCTGTTCCACTGTTGAATGCAGTCGTTCCGAACGTTCCCATCGTTCCCAGTGTGGTTCCCAGTTTGTTCTGGTTGTTCCCGAACAGGGACGTCTGCCCCGTGCCGACTGCTGAACACACATGGCTTCGTATTAACATATTTGTGAGGACAGTTTCTGGTCAGTGCATAAAACCTCAACTGCACTTGGTTTGAAGTTCAGCTTCAGTGTCTTTTGGTTGAAGGTGTAACTGCCGCTACTGGTGTGTTGTCTGTTGTAATCAGCCATGACAGCTGGTTTTCAGTTAAGACACAAAACTAAATTTTCAGAAAAAACTAAATTTTCAGAAAACAACATGGTTGCAACAAAAATTTTGATAATGTAGAAATTATTTAAGTCATTATCAGGGAAATTGTCCTAGCATGTTCTACTCTATCATTGTAAAGTGAATATCTCTGGGTTCTGGACTGTTTAAGTGACCTGACAACACCATTAAATGTAAATACAATTAGATATGGGTGTAGTGCCTGAGATAAAATTATTTCCAGGTTCATTTGAAACAGGAAAAAAAACAGTTGGGTTTAAATCTGTGCAACTCCCAAAGTAGGAAGGAGTTTTGACAGTACCACATCTGAAAGATTTCTTCTAATTTATGAATCTGTGTAACACCTGTCGATGGCAGTTGGAAAGTGATTAAACAGTCATTAATTAGGGACCCTCTCCAAAAAAAGGATTCTGGGATATTTATCAACAGTGCATAAAAACCAATGGATAAATTTTCAACTATGAACAATTAATGATGTCCAACAGTAAAAGCCAAATTTGATGGAGTTAATGAAAATAACGGGTCCTTTTTTCCCTCTATTGTCTCTCTATTGTCATCTGGTCGTTTTAAAATTTAAAACTTACTGGATCGTCTCCAAATAACTTAACATACAAATAAAAAGTTATTTGATATTTTGTAGGATGCATATTGTTAAAATATTTTTAAAAGGATAAGTCTGTCTATCTGTTGTGGACTTCTAATGCTCTCTGTAAATACAAGTTCATCCTTTGTAGTTGGTGAAATGTTCTCAACTATCCTCTAAATAAAGAACTGCAGAAAAAAAAAAAAACAACTCCTAAAGCCCCAGATGTCTTCGAACCTCTCATTCTGTCAAACACACGGTCTGAAACCCAATGACCAGCACAGACTTATAACTATGACGAAGCTGTAACCAACAAATGTTTGATAAACAACTTAAACTATTCTCATTCCAATAACCAAATCAGTTTCATATTAATTTTCTGTCGACTGCAGATCATTTCAAAATGGTCAGGGAAATCATAAGGATAGCCATAATTTTCTTTTCTCTATATTGACATCCTAGTTTCTGCGCTGCATCATTATCATTATCTTGTTACCTGCTCCGAAACTGGTTCCCAGTCCAGCTCCCAGGCCTCCAGTGGCCGGCTTGTTCCCAAACAGACTCCCCCCTGCAGGGTTTGCACCAAACCCTGCACAAATTGATAATGCAGATTAGACGGCAACATTGCCATTGTCGTGGTAACCTTGAGATGTATACTACAAGTATTTTTACTTTACTGTGGATAAAATTAGTTCCTAATGCTGCTCCAGTCTCAGTGCTGGCTGACTTACCGAAGGTGGAGGTGTTGGTTCCAGTTCCCAGTGTGAGGGCGGGCTTGTTGCCAAAGAGCCCGGTGCCGGTGCCAAAGGATGGGGCGCTCGTGGTGGTGGTGCCGAACCCAGTCGTCTTATTACCGAATAAACTCGGCTATAAAAGATGACATGCAAGCAGTACAATTCAAATCTGTTCACAATAACTAAACCCTGTTTTTTTCATCTTCACAGTTTGTGACTTCTTACAGAGCCTCCATGGTAGTGGACGATTAAATCTATTATTTGAGTGCATATTGAAACTTATCGAATCTGACACATGATCATTTTGGCCGACACTGATACATTCCCAGCAGTGACCCCATATCATAAATGCTCTGCTCAGATGCCTGTTTCAAGCGTCTGCACCGACTGAAGATGATATATTCAGATTAAGGAAACTCAAACTCTGAAAACGTAAATACAATAAATACAGTAAATACAAGAGGGAGGAAATCCGCCTCCTTCAGAAATGCACAGAGTTAAATTAACGGTATTAGTTTACTGATATACATTCAGAACAGGATAATAATGGTTACATTGTAATAGATGCAGTTGATTACGACCCAAACGTAACAAAGGGTATAAACTTGGTATCAAGTGAATTTGTGTGTTACACTGAGCCAGGGTTTCTGCTCTGATACCAACTAAGGTAATTATGACCTCTGACTTAAACTGATTGACTGGGACCCCTAGACTCTCCCCATTTACAATCATCCCCAGGTTACTTTGTACCTGTGTGCCAACATTTCCAAACCCAGTGTTAGTTTGGCCAAAAAGCCCGGTGCCCGTCCCAAAGCCAGTGGCGGTGCTGGTCTGAGCGGCGCCGAACAACCCGCCCGACTGAGACGCCGCTGTGTTCCCAAACAAACCCTGAAAACCAGGAGAGGACCGGTGTGAACAAACATCCTCACTCAGACGTTAATAAATAAAAAAAGAGATGTAATCTTGCGCGACAACTAGCTGCATTAATTCTGAACCAAGTAAAAGTTTTTATTTCACAGGATAGTTGAATTTTTCAGGAACATCACTTTGTAGACTCGAACTATTTAAGACCTTTTTTGTTTCTCTGCCTACAGCTGTGAAATTTAAATGCCAGACATCTGCAGGACTGAACCAGGGTTATGTCTACGAGGACTGATTTTATTGCCTTCTCAGAGGCAGCAGAGACATGTAGTAAACACAACACGGACACATCATCCCCTTTTCAGTTGATTTGTTGAACTTGTCATGAAACAGCTGCTTCAAATGTAAATCTAAGTACTCTCTCTCTTTTAGCTCTGGTTTTGGTCTCCAACAGCTCCTGAGGAAAACATCTGGCTCTTTAGGTGCTAAATGCTCTGCTATGTTTACCAGCTGGTCTCTGACTGAGTGTCTATCAGACACTGTGGACAGCAGCTGTTTACAGATGTCTCTCTGAAAACATCTGGGGTTCAAGTGAAAATTTTCTGCAGGTCCATTGATACTAAAGTGTCCTGTCATAGTCATTTCATACATTGTTGTAAAAATATCGATTACAGCGAAAACTAACAAGTAAAGATCAATTCAACCATCTGTCGCTGATTCGAGCTGAACGAGATGAGGAAAACTATTAGTAAATTTCAAAACATAATATAAAAAAAATCCCCTCATCATATTCTGTGATGAAGTGTTTCGTTCGACATTTGATATTATGTAGTCTTATTTCATCTATGTTTACATGTATGTTTTCTTCACCCGTATGTTATGTTGTTTTTTCAACAGACTGCAAAGTGACATTAACAGAACATCAGTTAATATAGGTGCGTATATGTGTGTATATAAATAACTTTCAATTTAAGCACATTCAGGTCATTCAAAAGGTCATTTAAGGCCTTGAACTCCTGTCATAAGCTGCAGATGTTCCCAGCACCTGTAGATACTCGAGACAGCAATGTGCTGGTTAACAAAGCGATTCCCACCATGCTGCTGGTGTTAGCCTGTCCCATCGTGTTGGTGTTGCCGAAGGAGAAGCCAGTGTTCTGTGTGGTGGTTGTCTGACCAAACGGCTTAAACAGGCTCCCAGCTTGTTGCTGCGTCTGTTGACCGAACAACCCGCCCGCAGTGGCACCAAAACCGCCAGTCGCCGCTAGACAGGAAGCACACACACAAATTAAATTATATCTACAACACGTTGAGAACTGGAATATAACCTGGGAGGTTGAGAGTACGCCAAAGATGAATGAACAGACTGACTCTCTGTGAGGAGATGCTAAACTCAGTCTGAATTGAATTTTAAAAAAATTAAATTAAAAAAAAAAAACAAAAACAAAAACAAAAAAAAAAACACAGTCTGTACTGTCGTCACCACTTACTTGCCCCAAAGTTGCTCTTGTTCTGTCCGAAGGAGAAGCTGGTGTTTGGGGCTGTGGAGCCAAACAGGCCAGTGGTAGCGCTGGATGTGGCCGTTGCCGAACCGAACAGTCCGCCCGTCCCTGGAGGCATCTGATTGGTCGGGCCCTTCCTGCCCGCCTGGTAGTCCTCCAGTCTCAACTCCTGTATGGAAACAAAGGAGAAGGGAGAACAACAAAAGTCAGAGCATAATCTTAAAAAGCCACGCCTTTTAAATCAGGTCATGTTTTAACAGACTTTTTTATCACATTTTTTCATCTGCAAATCACCAAATAATTTCTGCAGGTATGACAACTGAATCGTAAGACTTTTTAAGATCTTTTTAATTCCGCAGAGAATGTATTTAATACATATTTAAAGTCCTTGTAGGGATTTAAAGGCTTTACGATTCAATATAATTTTTTTAATCCTTCCCAGCATTTTATAGAATTTAAGAACCTATAATGATTCAAAATACAGTAGTGACAAATTTGTGCATTAATGTCCATAGGAGGCAATAAAAAAAAAATAACATTTCTGTAAAATATATTCAACAGTTTTTAATGCCTTCTAAGGCCTTTTTTAAGGAGATATAATCTCTTCAAGTTTTCTAAGGCCTTGGTCCCAAGAAATTTATTTCACAATAAGTCATCCCCACTGAATCTTAATAATTACATTCTGAGTGGACAGGGAACCTCCAAGTCCGGCTGCCGGTCTCTTGCTATCTAGATGCTCTCTGCATTACAGTTGTGGCTGAAATTCTACTTTTACAATTTTATGTGACTGAGATTTTTATAAAATTATGTATTTCTTATGATTTCAATGCAAGAAATTGTGGACTATTTTGTTGACTCACACTTTGGGTCACCAAACACTTTTCCTCACTAAACTGTGGTGGTCTGATAGAAATTTATTTTTTCCCCAGAGCTTGGTTCACATCCATCTTCTCCAAAACTCTGACCTCTATTTGCTTCTTCTTTCTCATACTTGTGATTTGAGAACACAAAAACTAAACACATTCTCACTGATGATTCTTGCAACAAAATGTAAATCATTTGTCTTATTTCATGATTATTAGCCCTACGTGCATGTGAACAGTTCGTCTTTGCACCGGGAAGAAGACAACTTCAAAGCTAAATCACAAGTTGAAAATAAAAAGGCAGTATATAAAGGTCACCACTGAATTCTTTCAATTGACTGACATTTTCTAAACCATCTCCTGTCCCCACTGGGGCAGACAGCGTGTTGGCCAGCAAACTCACCTCCAGGGACTTGTTCTCGTACTCCTTCATGGCCGTGATGCACTGGTGCTTGGTGTTGATGCTTGTGGTCACACCAGCTTTCACCATTGTGTCACTTCCTGTTGGAGGCTGAAAGGGGGGGGGGGGCGTAGAGTGTTGATGTGTTGTCTGATATTTCATTTAAAATTAAAAGCTCCACACCACAAACTGACTGTTTACAGCAGATGATATTTTCATCTTTACAGTACAAAGTACTGAGTTTTGTAGTGATAACACCTGAAATCGGTGTATTTAACCATTTTACACAGAGAAAGTAATACACGCCTTGACATCAAACTGCAAATTTAATTAGCGGCCACAAATAAAATTCGATAAAGAGCCCGCAAAAGTTGTTTTTTTTCCCCCATAAATTTCATAGTATTTGCTGTTTTCCAACATCTTGGAGCTGTTTCACCACCATCCACAGTTGTTTTGCGTTTCCCAGCTGTGAGCTGTGTCTTCATTTCCTCCCTGCCTATTGAGCATTGCATTATGGGAAGAGTAAAGTTAATTTTTCCAGATGTGTACTGATCATTTTGAAAAAACTTTATTAGAGCTGTAACCAATGAATTTTATCATTATCAATGTTTTCTTTTTTTTTTTTTAGATTGTTCTATGTATAAAATATTTTTTTAATTTTCCAGTGTCAAAGAAGACGTCTTCAGACCAACAGCCTGAAACCCCCCCAAAAAAACCCTAGCTCATTGTGATGTCTGACAAACATGAACATCAAACTTTAAGTAAATATAATATAAACTATAGAGTAAATATTTTACATTGCTTTAAAAATCACTAAGACAATGATCTGATTATCAAAGTAGGCTACAATTTTACGCCGATCGAGTTATTGTTGCAGCTCTTCACTTTCCAGTGTGAACACAAAGTAAATTCAAAACCAGTTTAGAATTAGTGTTTATAGGAAAACTGGTGCACAGCCATAGAATTCACTTCCATTTACAGCAGGACGCCTGCTCCGGCATCCTGCCATGTACCCCTGATGTACTCACATTGAACTTTACAGTTGTTCCTGGCTGCTGTGCAGCGGAGAACCCCGAGCCTCCAAACAGGGAGTTTGTTCCGCCAAATGGGTTGGAGGCCGTGTTGGTCGACCCAAACAACCCGCCGCTGCTGGTGCTAGTCCCAAAGCCTGGAGGACACAAGAGGGGTCAGGCCTCTTCAGAGCATTTAGACGTTACATTAGATTAACAAATCAAAAGGACACCTGGAAATAACAGGGGCTGGATTACTATAACATTCTTATTTTGTTGGCAGGAATTGAAATTTGCCATATTTCAAGAATGAAGATGCATCTGTCTGGTATCATTTCACACAGGGTTTGTGCAGGATATGAAATATAATGTCTCAGGGTCCTACCAGCCAATGTATGAATGACATCAGTGAAAACCAGCAGGAATGATATGGCCCCGAATTATTTACCAAGCCCATGAATATCACATCTGACTCAGTACTTCCCAGCAGTATATGACAATAATTCCTAATACTACCATTAATTAATCATTAAACACAACCTGTACCTCGATATGCAGAAGAAAATGGATGGAAGGGTTAACTCAAAAAAATAAGTAACTCATTTAAAAGGTCCTTAGGGTCATGGTTATTATATTGGTAGCATTTTGTTTGTATTCTTAGTACTTTTTTTGTCTCTGGTTTTCACCTCAGTTTTATCACCTGTGTGTTTAATCACATCTTCCTTTTTCTCACCAATAAACAAAAATTTTTTAACGGCAGTAGTCTGTTGTTAAAGTCCCTGCTCGACAAATCCAGAACACGTTATCATTACTGATCTAATCTGATGGAATAAGAAAACCCATAAAGGTCCAAGGTATGGAAGGTTCTCACTTCCAAAGGATGTGGGTTTGTTGGCACCGAAAGCATTGTTCTGCTGGGAGAAGAGTCCGCCGCTGGTGCCCGTTCCGGTGTTGCCAAACAAGCTAGTGGATGTGCCGCTCGCTGCACCAAAACCGAAGCCGGTACTGGTGGAGGAGGTTGCTGGCTGGCTGAAAGTACTGGACCCGAACAGACCGCCTGGAGGAAAGATTAGGATTAGGACTAAATTAAGATTATTTATACAGCTTTAAAAAGTCCTTCCTCCAGTTTTAAAAAATCTGCATCTTTTATTTTTTGTAGATCATTAATTGGCTGGACCAGCCCCAGTACAGCACTACATCCCTATAGGTCTGTGACAGAGTCAGTAAGTGCTAGAGTTAAGTTTGTGATGAAGTTACCTCATTGGTCGACTGGCCGAGTGCTGGAGTTTAACTATCAGTTGTTACTCTTTCAAAATGAACTGGTGCAAAAATAGTTCCTACTGCCTCAATAGGGGGTGTTTACGGGCCCTGTTGCCACCTTAGAGCCTTTGGCACTAGATTTATGCACATTGCACACCCTTTAGTGACTCCATCCACACAGCAACCCCATCTTCATATAAAGCACCCAGCAACAATCTCACTACTTTTTGGATAACCCATGGCTACTTTCTGCAGAGGACAGTGAATGAGCCAGGGAGAGCTTCTAACTTTCTATCTGACTGATCATTTTACAGGGAAATACACCCAAAATCACAGCACAGTCATTGTCTTTAACTCATGTCTGATTATTCTGTCAGACGACGTTGTGGTTTTAGAAACCAGGATTTTAACAGTAGTTTGGAAATGTATTGTAAGTGACTCCTGGTTATCATGTAGTCTTAATGGGCCATGTTTCAGTCACTATTTATTACTTGTTCTGTTTTCTGACAACAGAAACAGAAAAAAACTTGTAAATGAGACCAGCTTGATTGGGAACTCATCTGCATTATATTACTGTATTGGGAACACAGACAGTTAGAAAGAATCAAAGATAAAGGGCTGAAACCAGTTGACACTAGGCAGAATTGAAATATGATGCCATTATGTCATGAATATGCTCATTATGTGTACTGCTTCATCAAGTGACATTTAGCATCTAGTCCAACAGGATTTAGCTACTTTCCATTGAAAATTGATGTTTACAGCTGTTCCAGAACAGTTCAAAACTATGTCTTTAATTGCACACATTGACCATATGCAGTCCAGCCACAAACTAGGATTTGACCCAGTTTGTTTTTTGTTTTTTTTTTTACCAGCACCTTTCAAAAACAGGGCAATTTAAAGTACTATAGATAAGACATAAAAAGAACTAAGACCAGGTATAAAGGATGCACAAGCTACTAGGAAAAGACACAAATATGATTTAATAGGTATCAAACAAAGAAAGTAGAAGATTGAAATAAGATAAAATAGAATAAAACCTATATTAACCAGAAAAATAAAAATAGAGTGCAGCTGCAGTTTAAAGTTGTGATTAAATAGGCCTAATTTAACTTAAGAAAAAGCAGCAGCAAACAGAAAACTCTTGAGCTTATATCTTCAGTTACATGTTGCATTAAATCTAAATGCTGCTTTTCAGGTTTATTTGGACTCTGGACAGAAAGCAGACCCGTGCCAGACCACCTGAGAGACCTGGACAGTTTATAATGAAGCTTTAGATCAGAAATGTATTTCAGCCCTAACCGCGGTAGAGAAAGAGTCTTAAGTTAGCAATTCAAACTGCTTTTTTCTAACGAAAACAAAACAAGAGCTGACAAACCAGGTTTATTCTGTGTGGAACCAAACAGTCCTCCAGTGTTGGTGGTTGTCCCAAATGCAGATGTCCCAAAGCCTCCAGTCGTCCCAAAACCTGTGTCTGTAGATACAGTTTGTGTGAAGAAAGGTTGACACTGGGTGATGCTTTAAATCACCTGAAAGATCGCACTTAACCAACAACAGTTTAGATATAAGAGGTTTAGTTGATTCTTCATATCAGTAACTTGTTAACTGCCACCACAATTAGAGCTGAATATCACTTAACATCTACGTCAAAGGTGAATGTTGTATTCACTTCACCAGTGTTATTTTCTTTCTCATTCGTTCTTTTGAAGTGGAAACTAACAGCTGAGCTCTCTGAACTTCTTGGTTGTTGTAGAGATTCTGTTTCTGATTACGGTTTCGCTGTATAATACAAAACATTAACCTTAACCCTTGTGAATTTGACCATTTCACATAAAAAAATCCCATTTATCTCCTGAGTGTGGATGTGTCAGGATCTGGTTGTCTTACCACCTTTTCTAAAAAGATTCATGGTGGAAACCGTGAACTTATATGGGATACATATCTTTTACAATCATAATGTCAGTAATTAAAATAATATGGATTATGATGTAGCTCCAATCATCATGTAGTCTGTGTAACTGTAAACTCTAAATGTCCAGGAGCCAAAGAACATAACTGACAGACTAACTTTGCTGTTACAAGGTTTATCTGTAAGAATCAACGCAGCCCAGTGCTGCTGTGGGTTTGAATTAAACAAAGTTGAAGGAAATAAATAAATAAATAAATAAAACTTACTTTGCTGTCCAAAGGTTGATGAGTTGCCGAATCCCCCCGTCCCTCCACCAAAGGGAGTACCAAATGACTTGTTGAACATCTTGCCCTGCTAGCAGGACTGCATAAGTCTTTTGCCTGGAGACAAAAATTATATCAACTTCACTATTTAAATAGCTACATCATCTCCTGTTCATATTCTGCAACAGTTTTCTTATAGTCCACTATGGTGTCTTTAATGTACTTTAGTCTGACCAACTGCCCAAAACCTAAAGATATTCAATTTACTGTGATAAAGTAAATCATCATATTTGAGAAGGTGAAACCAGGGAATATTTTGCATTTTTGTTTAAGAAATGCCCGAAATCAAATTTTGCCAATAATTTTTTCTGACAACTGACTAATCAATTAAATCGACTTATCGTTACAGCTCTAAACTGAAACGGTTCCTTGAGGAAAGTTAATCTAATTCAATTGACAGATAATGAAAGAGGATTTTGGTTTAAGGTTTGAAGAAACACAAATTTGGTCTTGAACAGAGGATCTACTCTTCAAGATGAAGGAGTCACTTAGGATTGACAAAAGGGTAAAAACTACCCGCTACTCTATCAACTAAAGGAAATTCTTTACATGTGTAGAATTCCTCACTTTCTCAATTTTCTGTGACATTTCTCCGGCTGACTACACGTCTCAGGTGCTGCTGCTGGTTGAAGACAACAGATGCACACTGACACTTGTCTCTCCACAGTTAGGCTGCACACAGTTGTGTCAGCCGAACCTTCCTGAGGCTCCTCTGAATTCATGTGGGGGCATGGCTTTGTCTCTTTGACCAGCAGACAACCAGTTTTACCTCTTATGGATTTCCACAGTTCCCACTCCTTGCCATTTCTTAATGACATTTCAGATAGTGAAAATTTCAAGATGAAAAACATTATTTTCAAGTCCTCAGTCAGTTGCTTAGAGGAACTCATTGTTGTTGAGTGTTACCACAAGGTTAGACGAGTCAGAATTTTTCATCAGCTGACAATTCCTAATAGTGACACTTCACCTGCCCACAAGGGTCAATTAAGGCCTAATGCATTAACAAAGTTCTAAGTGTTGTAAAAGGTAACACAACCAAACCTTTGCATGTGTCTATTTTTGTGTTCGATTTTTAAGCCTAAATTTCATGAAATAAAAAAAGCTGAGCATTAACATTTGAGGAAAGGTTCATTTTCGATGTAGGCTTGCTGTGAGGGATGGATTCACTTCTTTTCAGCAAAGTGTATTCAAAAGTATCAAAAAGTTAGAGTGTTCATTAAGCAGAAAATAAAACCTCTTTTGATGTGTTGAACGTAAAAATATATTACAGGATTATTATTACTGATGCTTTACTTATAACTACACAGTTTAATCTGCAAAACTACATTCAAACTACCAACAACAAACTACCAACCCTACATTCTTTTAAAAAGGGGAACAAGTGCAGTAAGAATGATGTTTTTAAGATCCTTGTGTATAAATGCTCCAACAAGTAAAATCAGAACCTTGAAACGAGACAGATTGATGGTGATTGCTTCAGAAAAATTGTGAAAGATTGAAGCACACTGAAAAATTGATATTCGTTCAATGCTTTTTACTTTTGTTAAGGAAAGTAAGGCTTTGAGGAGTGCTACCAGATAAAAGCTGTGCATTAAAAATACAATATTCGCCTTTTAATTGCAATGGATTGGACATTTAAAGTAGCAGATTGTAAATACTCAAGTAAAAGTACCTCAACATTGTACGTCACTTCCACTGTTGCAGCTGGGCACAGAGCGGAGCTGCTATGGTGCCCGAATCGGATGGAAATGTAACAGTTGAAACTTTAGCTCCGTTTCCAGGTGAAGCTCGGAACCTCAAACCTGAGCTGTGCCGTTACCGAAACGGACAACGTCAACCGACGTTCGTCACCCCACGTGCAGCTAACCTAGCCGTGTCGTCAGTTGGATCAGTCCGTCCAAAACACAACGTTACCGTCAGCCCCAACGGGTTGGACGGGTTTAAACTGGTTGGCCGCCGAGCCCGTCCCTTGACGAGCCGGAGCCAGATGAGACCAGTTATAAACCGTGAACCAACACTTACCCGCAGCATGATTTCCGCTCCAGCTAACTGCATGTTAGCTCTGTGAAGCCACCGCGTAGCCCGAGCTATCAACAACCCAGCTCCGCCTTACTAGCGGGCAGTGTGAACTTTTAAATCAGCATAAAGTCAGACTAATATCGGACATTTATCCTATTACTGACAATTACCGTTTAGAAGTTACGTGCGTCAAGCTAACGTTAGCCACCTAGCTCTCCGGCTAACCACCTAGCGTTGCTACGTAAACGTTAGCAAAACAACAGCAAGGCAGGCAAAGAATAACTTGTGCTTTCACACACATTTACCTTTAACAGCGTTGTTATTGATTGTCGGTTTCTTTGTCAACCTTCCTCTAACAGTGGTGAAGCTTCGCGGTCCAAAATATTAAACGACAAAAGGGTCTTTAGCTAAACATCGGCAGCGCCAGATAGCTTCGCGTCAGCGAGGAGGGAAAACTGTCGACCGTCACTACGCACTTTCATACGTAATACGTCAGAGCGCTTCTGCGTCCAGTCTACGCCTTAGTGTACGTAGGTAGCGCACTCCGTCGTGAGCGTTTGTTTACGTCACTCTGCATTATACCTCCAAACCACTAGTTGGCGGTGGCGTTTATATACAACTGTAATGCTTTTCACGTCACTGTTTTCCACAAATTTGTCGGCGCACTTCGAAACAATGGCGACTGAAACTGAGCGGATCATGAGGGAATCGGAGCTGATGGATGTTGAACAACAGTTTTAGTTTTTTCCTGAATTTATTGCAACGCAAAAAATAAAAGAAGACGTTGGAGGAGACGGTCTGAACGACGGTGGCGAAGAAGGAGAAGTCGGAAGCTGCGATGCTACCGAGCCGACCAATCACAGCTCTCGCGGTCTGCGTTGCCGCGACGCGTGGTTACATTTTTGGGAGGTTTACTTAAATATACGGCTACGCTGCATCTACGGCGTAGGTTCGACTCAGAAGCACAAATTGCCCTTTATTTAATTACACATTCATTTTCTTTTTTTAACCTCTTTATAACATAGATTCTCTTTCGGACTTTGTCTTTTTTAATGTAGAGTAATGTGTCACTTTTGTAAATTCCGATGGGGCTATAAAGTTTATTACAAATTCAGCGTTTGAGAACTTCATTTTAAAATCTACAGAACATTTAACAATATAACAAAAACTCCGTATCTGCTGAGAGTACCGGTAAATGTACATTTTTAAAGCAGACTCAGAGACAGTAATGTCATTTAACTGTAATTGATAAATTAATTGTAATTGATACATTTCATATGAATGTTTTATTTTCAAATATTTCTTAAATGTATAGACTTTATTTACGTAGTGTTTTGATAATTTTAATTTCTGTGTATTTGTTAATTTATTCCTACAATTTATTTGTTATTATTATTTTTGGATGATGCTGAAAAAAAATGTACCTATGTTGCTATGGGAAAATGTTAAATAGAAAAGGTACTGCATTGGAGCTAATATCAATAAAGAAACTAAAACTAATATATTTAAATATTGATTATTTACTTTAAATTGTTGTCAAATTTATTTACAGTCAAATCAATTCAAAATTTTGTATCCAAGAAAGTACATTCTTTTGGTAAGAGGCAGAAAGTATACACAGGAGGTGTATAAACAGTAAAGACACATTCATTTTCTTTTTTTAACCTCTTTATAACATAGATTCTCTTTCGGACTTTGTCTTTTTTAATGTAGAGTAATGTGTCACTTTTGTAAATTCCGATGGGGCTATAAAGTTTATTACAAATTCAGCGTTTGAGAACTTCATTTTAAAATCTACAGAACATTTAACAATATAACAAAAACTCCGTATCTGCTGAGAGTACCGGTAAATGTACAAATGTATTGGCAATCTCTTACTCAAACCTATCCCTCAACAAGTCCTCCAGCCTGAGTGACCATAAAGGCTTTTTGTCATTACCGTCTGATGCAACCCACAGGACCACCTCCAGAAATAGCAGCTCAAGGCAGCAGGTGCACCGGACCTTCGTCCTCATGGTTACAACAATAAAAGTGCGAGACTGGTGAAAAGGGCAAGAATGCCACACACAGGACATAGTAATTTTATTCTACAAGCAGCATTGTTACATTAACTGGCTCTGTGCGAGCAACACATTATCTACAAAAAAGGCTCTGTAGAACAATGTAATGAGGGGTCACATAAAACACTAGTTTACTTCTCAAGGTGAATAATACAGTGCCATTAATGAAGAGAAAAACACAATATTGCATTGTAGACGGACCAGAAAAAAGCAATAATCCTAGGAGCTCATGATACTGTGGTCCAGCGGTGATGTTCACTTAAGACTGATTTTAATATTACATTTTTAGAGCATTTTAGAGTTTGTAGTCCTTAACTAGTGCAAAGCAAACCCAAAATCTCATAAACATTATTTCCTTATAAAAAGAAGAAGTATAAAATCAATCAAATTCTATTTTTGAGAAGGATATGGGAATGAAGAGGGGTGGGCATAGGACTTTCCTGTGCATCTTTAGCAAAAGTTACAACTTTTAACATGTACTCCAAGGTTGGATCGTTACTCTAGTTCTCCACCAGCGACTTCCTACTGAAAGGGATGTATTCCTGAACAAAATTTTAAAGCATTTTTGATGTTTATATTCCCATCCATCACAGGGTACCATCAGGGAGGAGCCTTATCAGTCCGGAATTAATTCTGCAGTATGACAACAACTCCAAATATCTAACATAAAGTAAATTACTTACTAGTAATCTACTTTATCTTCAACTTATCTTCTGTTTGCTCAAATATTCTTTCATCCCATCTAATTCTCATCATGAACAATATTAGGAGATAATATTATAAAATTCTCCTGGCTGAATCAAAAGTAGAAATAATGTAGTACAGATAAACCTATGGGGTTACAATGAGAAACTATGTTTAAAAAATCTGACTGGCCAAACGGATTGGTTGACATGTTCAAACATGTTAGTGCACCCGGTCTGTAAATACATTGCAGTCATTAATTCTGGTCCACAGCTGTTTCATTTGGCTTTTCATCTATAATCAACAGTCACTCTACAATTTGCAGTTTGGTTTAAATATTTATTATGCATTATACAACTTGTTAAATTCCAATATGAGTGCACTAAATGGAGATAACATGCTTTTTACTGCAGCAACAATAAAAAGATTACAGGATTACCTCTCCCATAAGGTTTCAGATGTCAGTTAGACATCAGCTAGTATGAAATGTATTATATCATAACTGACCTACTGACTTAATATGATATTGATGAATTATATCCCCATTATTATGAATCAAGCAGTATTGAAAACATTTATACCCAGCTGTATGTAATATAATTTGATTAATCTCTTTTTTCTATTTTGTGACTTACCAAACGCAAACATTATTGTGTGTTTTGTGTATGTGTGTCTGTGAGTACGTAATATGTACTGTGATACATAATGCTCTTGTATACCAATGTTTTAAAGATCTTTCAGAAGCCTTATGTGTAGGACTGTTCATTAAGAATAACTCACACTAATGCATTCTTAATATCTTTTTCAATTAGAAACAAAGAATATTTGAAGATACATGTACAGACTTCCTACCAATTTCATATTTGTACAATATGCCCCTTTTCAACTAGACTGAATAGTGTGCTTGTCATAATAACAACTGTCTGAAGATATCTCACAAATTAAATCATTAAACTATTGTCACATTATGCAAGAACAGAAAATACACATACAGAGCAAACACTAGTGCTTGTTGAGAAAAGTGAGCATCTTCGCTGACAGCACAGATTTTTCATTAGGACCGGTCTGATGGTTTGATCCCTGAGTCCATAGGTGAGAGCACTCAGGCACCTTGGAAGGATACTGAAGCATACAAAGCACACATTGTAAACCCTCACAAGGGCTAATCTCCCCACTGTTCTAGCAATCGTTAGAATGATGGCGGAGAACAAAGTGGAGGTGAGAGCCAGGCTTAGCTGAACCAGGTGAAGCAGAAGTGTTTGAAGAGCCTTTCTGGCTGAGGCTTTTTCTGTTGAGACAGACCTGGCTACAAGTGCTACACCAATGTAGGAGACAATGAAGGCTACACCTGCTGACAGAAAGACAGTTGTGGTATACACTTTTTCAACATCATTAAAGATTGGTGCAAAAAAAACGGCTTCTTTAGAGCAGAAGTCATTCATTTGCAGATTTAGGTAGATTGTGAATAAATATAGCAGCATAAACAATCGAATGAGGATGTGAATAAAACTGAAAGCCCACACAAGAGCAATCGCCGTGCCTGTGCTTCTCATGGTGAAGATGGTTGCATGCCTCAGTGGGTAACACACAGCAACAAATCTCTCAAAGGACATCACCGCCAGGGTGAGGGGGGAGATTGTAGCGGTAAAAACTGAAATCATAATGAGGACACCACATGAATAATATGTCATTTTTATCCTTAAAGATGCCAGTAAGTAAGACACAAGGCTGGATACCAGGTGGAGGGTATCTGCAAAGAGCAGGTTATACAGCAGGATATAACGGGATGTTTCACGAAACACCTGCTTACTCCTCAGGGTAAAAAGCAAAACACTGTTAATGTAGAGCAAAGAGCAGCTTGACCCCATGGATAACATGCCAAACACCGTTACCTCCTGTGACCCATGATACGGCATCCCAGCAGTCATATTGGCCTTGGGCTGCAGCAAAGACATAACAGTATATTAGGTGAAGAAAGCCTTTGGCTTGCTGTAGATGTACTGTTAAGCTGCATAACACAATTTTATCATGCTAAAGAAGAAAAAAAAAAATCAATCGTCACAATTAATCGCAGAACCCCAAATTATCCATCAATTTCAAGCAATGAAGTCTGGAGGTCAGAAACCACGTTTGCTTGTCTGGTGCTATTTTTTACTGCAGCGTATTATATATATGCTTTGTCTTCAAATCTGTTTCACAGGACAGGATTCTGTTATTTCGGTTCTCTGATTAGAAATTACTGACGTAATCGCTCTACCACTGCCCCCTAACACTTGTTTTTTTTTTAACTGTTTTTGTGCTTCCATTTTTACCTTTGGCTTTAGCTTTGGGATAACTAATCAGTGCTTTGGGCCTCATTTAATTTACTTCATGTAAGTTTTGATTTTAGACACAATGCAGTAATCACTATATTTAGAACAGACAGTATAATTTGGTATAAACTCTAAGCACTTTTTCAGATTTGACTGAGCAAAAAGGAGCCCAATCGCCAAATATATTATTATGTATGTTTAGTATGCTTTATTTTTTTTTTTCCTACAAAGTCTTTTCAATAATGTTACATTAAAGTTTTTTGATTTTAGAGCAATTTAGTAGGTTAGCAATGATCTACAATTTGAGCCTTTTTTTTAACCTTTACAGTATCTGTTTAAATTTTGGAAAATGAATGGTGCCATATTCACAATTAACAGTTCCTGTCTGGTATGTAAAACTGTATGTACAGAAAACTATCAATTAATTACTCTGATATAAAAGAGAACCTGATGATTCTTGGGCAAGTTCGGAAGTCATAAGGAGCATCTTTTTCTATGATTTCTAAGCGGACTCGTGGACCCCATTTGTGATGGACACTGAAAGAAACTGTATCGTTGGAAAGTCTGAGTCACAACGAATCTAAAAATATGTGCATCATGTCTGTTTGTTGAGATTTGACTGGGTTATAACTAAGCTTTAACACTCATTGCAGAAGTCAGGTGCTAAGGGTTTCACAATAGTCTTGAGTAATCGCCTCTTTGTCACTGCTGCTGAAACTGTTGGTCGTGCTGATCATCGAGAGTTTAGTATAATAACTAACTTCCTGGTGTTTTAAGAACACTTTCATACACCTGTCGCTTTCCCTTCACACAGTATCTTTGCCTCACATCTCTCCCTCTCCATCTCGCTTACACTTTGCAAACCCATGGATTATAACCTATATTTTTCAGAGGGGGAATCCACCCTAACTGTCCAAATGTAGCCTAAATTATGCCAAACCTTCCAAAATCAATTCTTACCCGTGGAATTGATGGGAAAAGTAAACCAACTGCGTGGAAAACCACTAAAGGTTGTTTAATTTGGAGGTAGAATTTACCAACAGTAAATTATAATAACGACTAGATGACACTCAGCAGAGCACAATTGTCTGTTAGGTTTGAGGGACTCTTCGACTTGCACAGTTGCAGGCTCTGTTATTACTATTTACCTTCATGTAACACCAGTTCATTTGTCCTGTAGCTACTTCATGATTAATTTATAAAAACAAAGGTATATGGATAAAGTAACAACAACAATGACAGAAAAATATCTTTGTACTACATTATCCTATGAAATTAGATCCTACGGTAAGTTCCCTTCACTGCATCCCTTTAAAATCTAAGTGATGCTTGGCACAAAGTTGTATAAATTTTTGGGGAACACCTTAGGTTGTTTGTTTGATCTATGGTTGCTGGTGAACATTATTCTTTAAAGCTTGCAAGTGTTGAATTTGAGCAAGATGTTTTTTCAGGGTATGTCTGACAGATTGACATGGCATCTGATGGACATGTACTGTATCTCTACAATCTTAAAAAAATGCATATATATTTTGGTATAAGCTGAACATGTTCTGCTAGAAGCCGTTTAAGATCTAATGCTCAAAACAAAAACAAAAAAACAGCCTTAGCTGAAAGTTAGTAAAAGCTGGAATTCTGCTAAACATAATGAAATATGTAATTGTTGTTATGGAAATATTGTTTTCAGATATAATATTGTACTCAGAGGTATTCCAAAGAGAAATCACTGCACCTGAACCAGTCCCCTGATAACTCATTTAGATGCATTAAACATTCAGACCCTTACTCATTAAAGCTTTCACTAAATATTGTTTTAATTAATGCCTCTTGTGGGTGTTTATCCGAAATCTTAATGAAGACAGGATGATGGGTCCCCGCGTGGAGAAAAAGTAAGTTTGACAAGCACAAACAAGTCCGAAGTAATTAGAGAAAATTTCAGTCTTCAATTACCATCATCAAAAGTTTCCTAAATGTCTCAACTCAAGTATGATGTTGCATGAGGCTGTATATAAACTTAAATATTTAAAATATATATCATGTAAATGTGTTACATTTCAGGCTGCCCTTGACCAGACTTGTGCGTAAAAAAAGTCCCTAAAGTGGGGCTGGAGTGTATCTATTGCCACTATCTGAGATCTGATCAACTGACAGATGGCAATGTTTCTTTGTCAACTCCTGAAAGCACTCAGGGATGTCACAGGGAGAAATCCCTCCCTTTTGACCTAGTCTCCTGATATCTCATTTTAGATACATTAATTATTCAAACCATTACTAATGAATGCGTTTAGTAAATGTTGACATGATTAATTATCCCTTTGGATGGTAAACAGGAATCTTCACAGAGGGGATAATTTGCATCTCCAATGAGACAAATTAGGGCAAAGTTTAACAAGCACAAACAAGTCCATAATAAACAGAGAAAACTTAACTTCCATATCTCACCATCTGAACCTAAAAGTTGTAAGACTAAAACTGTGTTTGATCATTTCAGGCCACACTTGAAAGGTTTATGATGACATAATTAAAGTGTTTTTTGAGTCTAAAGTTGGGCAGCAACAGAGGGGAACCTCCCATCTCCACTGCCTGTCCATTCTCCCTTCTGCATGTAAAAATGTATACTTTACACTGTAATATAAATTATATGAAAGAAGTTGTAAATGTGTGTAATTAAAAGCAGCTCATACTAGCTAACTTTTAGATAGCTTCAAGGGCATGAATTTATCAGAGCTGTCTGCACAGTCCCTGCACATATAGCCATCACTTACTGTATGTGACAAAATGTGGCTGTCAGAAGAGTTTAGGGAGACCAATGAAAAACCCTTTAGTCTGGCTTATAGAGATTCTGGCCAACTGCTGTATAACTAAAAAGGGGAGGAGAACAGCTGACCCTGACTGGGGATGTAGGCTGATGATGGACGGATTATTTTATTGAAAACTTGAACAAAATTGGCCCACAATGCATGAAGCAGGATTGGTAGATATGGGGGAACACTTGACCATCTCTCAAACAAAGGAAAAAATATAATTTAAAAAAAATTATGTAAAAAGCAAAACAATGAAGTTAATGGAGGATCATGTATCCTATGTATACATAATGGGATAAACATTATGTTTGCATTTATGCAAAAGCTTATCTAAATGATAATAATTGGTATGACAATATAATAAGTTATCCTGAACACACCATGCATGATTTTAGTGACTCGCAGGTAAACAGACAAGTGTAAACAGAAACACTTTTTAATGAACATCTATGTCACATACACCCTGTTTACCTATTGATCTCTTAAACAGATTTTAATTTAATCTGTTTAAGAGAATGTTATTTTAATGTTAATTTTGGGGCTGTAACTTGTGCTGCTGTTGAACTGGATTGGGTTATACTGAGAGGTGTTCCTAATTTAGTCCACCTTAATTCACATAAATGGGAAGGAAAAATATCAGATTTTCCCCTTAATCAGCTGTTGCTCTTTCAAAATGAAAGAGCCCAGAAAGCCCAGAAAGTTTCATCTACATGCCCTGTTGCCAACTTAACACCTTTGTTCCTGAATTTACCAACCACCTAGTGACAAATCTAGCGACTTTCTGGACAAACCTCAGCTATTTTCCATAGAAAAGAGTCACCAGAATTGCTCCGCAAGCTCAAGGTCAGGCTTTGCCTCAGCAGGTGCACCTCTCTATGGTTTCATTCAATTGATAGCACGGCGGCTGCATCGACATGAAAGAGCTTCTAACTTTCTCCCTGACTGATTTTCAGGTAGATAAAGCTGAAATCACATCACAGGCACTGTCTGAAACCAATGTGTCCGGTGATTCTGTCAAAATACATCATGGTTACAAATTAAGATTCTAGTAGCAGAGCAGCAGGAGCAGGTGCAGAAGTGACTTTGAAGTGACTGCTGATTAACATGTTGTCTTAATGGGCCAAGTTTCAGTCACCGTTTCATACTTGTTCTGTTGTCTGATGACAGAAAATAGGTAATTGAGAAAAGCTTTATAGTTAAAATACTGTATATGTGAGCACAAAGAGTAGGAGAGAAGCAAACAGATAAAGGGCGGTCGAGACTCATACTGGGTTTTGATCTCTCTTTGTTTAACACTGATTTACTATTGATGGTTAACATACCAAGAAAGTCCTTGAAATTTGCAGATATATATACATTACTTCCTACCCATCTGTTGATGGTGGTAACAAGAGTTGATGTCAACTGAAGTAGGTGCAAAAGCAGAGCTCGTATACTGTATAGTATGTCAGGACAGGGGCACCTTGCAGACCACCTTGGCAAACATGTAAACAAGCCTCTAACTGTCTGCACAGGGAAAAAGTATGTGTGTGTGAATTGGTGAATGTGGCAGTAGTGCGGAGGAACAATAACTCTGTTATCCTTCCAGCAGTTAGATGCAAAACTCCAGGTGTGGGAAGAGTTCAGGGAGGCTATAGAAAAGAACTTTCAGTTGGCTTCAAGGATGTTCTGGAAAACCATCAGCAGACTCAGGAAAGGAAAGAAAGGCTTGGCTCAAGCTGTGTTCTGCCAGGGAGGAGAACAGTTGACCCTCTGTTGCGTGGTGGAAAGAGCACTTTCAGGAGTTTGAAGACCTCTGGCAGAGGTTACTAAGGTAGTCAAAAGGTGCCAGTGTGGATGAAATTTGCCCTGCGGTGTTGAAACCTTGCAATATTGTCGGACTGTCTTGGTTGGCATAGTTTTTCAGTGCCGCATGGAAGTCTGGGACTGTACCTGTGGACTGACAAATGTGAGTGGTGTACCTGAATTGAAAAGGGGGACCACAGATTGTACTCCGGTACTCAGGGTATCACACTACCCAGCCTCCCTGGGAAAGCCATTGACTGGTGGCTATAAAGGAGACTCTGACCAGCTGTTAAATCTCAGACCAAGGAGGAGCAATGCGGATTTAAGAATGGGCCAACTCTTTACCAGTGCAAAGCTGCTGGAGGGTTGTGTGAATTTGGTCATAAGGTCTACGTGTGTTTTGTG
The DNA here is from genome assembly GCA_016859345.1 of Istiophorus platypterus. Classification (NCBI taxonomy): domain Eukaryota; kingdom Metazoa; phylum Chordata; class Actinopteri; order Istiophoriformes; family Istiophoridae; genus Istiophorus; species Istiophorus platypterus. Next base: position 25,109,792 of record CM029129.1, read on the forward strand.
GACTTGGAGAAGGTTTACCACGATGTCCCTCATGGAGTCTTGTGGGGGGCAATGAAGCCGTATGGGGCACCAGGGCTGTTACTACAAACCATCTGGTCTTTAAAAAACTTAATACATTTTAATGTATTTAATCTATTAACTCCTTAAAACTACAAAGTCTCCAAACTGTTAAAAAAAACAATTAGCATAAAAGAGATTGTAAAAAAACATCCCATTGTTTAAATATTTTAGTTTGCCTGTTTAAAAAAGCTCCTCTAAGATCTTAATTAAGTTTTAACCCGGAAATGAATAGCTCAATTAATAAACAACTGGATACTTATAGTTATTAGAATTTGTACTACATAGTGTATGATTAAACATGAATGGCAGCAATAAGCTAATCATTTTCATTTTCTTTTAAGGAAGTAAGATGTTCAATGGCAGTGCTACTGCGGGTTGTCAAAGTACAGTCAGAAAAGGTGGGTTTTAAGCCAGCAGACTGCCAGTGATTCTGCTGGGTCAACTTCAGCAGAATTGCTCTGTCCTACCCACAGCCATTGGTTGGGTAAAACCCAGAGAGCACATTTGCTGACTATCAGTGGGGTCTTGACCTGGATCTAAACTGTGACAGAGAGCCAGAGCAGTGAACAAAGAAGAGGAGAGTGAGGGAGAAATCTGGTAGGTTGAACCCCAGGTGATGCAGAGGACTTATGACAGATGGAATCTGGTGAGGAGGGAGCTGCAGTAGTTCAGGCAAGAGATGAAAAGCACATGGGCTGCCACCCTAGAGAGAAAGGGACAGATCCTTCAAATGTTGTACAGGGTGAATCTATGAGAGAGGGACACTGCTGCACTGTTTGGTGAGAACAGTTCATCATCCAGTGTCACAACCAGGTTCCTCACTCTCTGAGCTGGTAGCACTTTGTTACTGTCAAAATTGTTGGACAGATAATGTGAGAGGTTAGCTGGACTGACTGTCCAGCACATTAAAACCAAAAAGATGCCTGATTGACATACCCCCCCCCCCCCTTCCCACACACACACAATTCCACAGCAGGGTTAGCGAACTGCTCCTTGGTTCAGGCAGCAGCAGAGCATGAAACACTGCCATGTTCACCTCCCTTGTCTGCTGACCACTGGGTCCTGGTTCAGAGCAGAAATCCAAAAAGGTAGCAAAGCTTGCAAAACTGGACAAGCGGTAGGTCATTGCCTCTGTTCCATGCATTGCACTTGCCAAGAGCTCCAGGAAAAAGTGTTCTTACTCCACAGCTGTCTTCTCCTTCCACCTTGATCATAAGTGACTCCATCATTGGTCAAAAATGTGTAGCTTTGCAGATGCAAATGTTTGACATATAACAGACAAACTCCTGACTATTCTTAACATTCATCCCCATCCAAAGCATAAATTTCTGATTGCTGAGTTTAAACACCTGCTTATCAACTACATGTCAGGGCCATCAGATGAATTTCTATTGTATTTTGGACATGCTAGACTAATTCAAAAGACACTCACTACCTGAATATTTTGAGTCATGTATGTTCACAGCAAATTCGGTCGATAGCCTAAATTGCCAGAAACAAGCGCCTCTAAATGATGACCAACAGTAATTTGGGATGGCTGTGGATTAGGAGGTACAACGGATGACATGTTTTTGTTATGTTTTCAGTGCATCAATTAGTACAATCACAACAAAAAGAATAACATCAGAAAAATTATACTAAATTCAAGCTGGACATATGCTGTTCCCATTCCCAATACTTGGGATATGAAATGGACCAGACTATTGAGTGTTCATATGGTGTCATGAAGTGGGTGGGGAGACTGAGCTAATATTGTATGTGAGGACATGCAAACTCTGCAGACCAGGTCTGCTCACATAGAATCAACCACAGCCTCTAACCTGAAAACTGTCAGCACAGGGAAAATGCATGTTGGTAATATTTTGTTTTGCAGATGAATGCAACAGGCATCTGCACTCTGAAGATGACATGTCTTTACCATCTTAGGTTTGCAAGCTGGAAGAAAAGTGTTGTGCTTTTGTGCTTCAATTACATCAACAGGTTTGCGTTTATTTTTTCTCTTAAATGCTTCTCTAAAATGTCATATGAAAACCAATCTCAGACTCTCAACATCATCAGTCTCAACACCACTGCTGAACAGCAGTATCTGGGATTACTGGAAAGAATTTTTTTTTCCACTCTGACTGGAATGCCATGTTGTGTGTTTCTCTTCATCAACGGGATCATGCTTTTCACCCTGAGGAGTAAACCAGTCTTCCGTGAGACCTCCCGTTACATTCTTCTATATAACCTCCTTTTTGCAGACACTGTACAGCTGGCATTTAGCCAGTTACTGTATATAATTGCAGTTTGTAAGATAAGGCTCACGTATCCTGTGTGTGGTGTTCTTGTTTTGCTCACTAATCTCACGAATGAAATCTCTCCTCTCACACTGGTGGTGATGTCTCTGGAGAGATATGTAGCTGTGTGCTACCCACTGAGGCACACTACCATCATCACCATCAGAACCACAGGCTTGGCTATCGTTGTGGTTTGGGCCATCAGTTCACTAAATGTCCTCGCTCGAGCACTTTTACTGTTAAATTTTCCATTTGAAGACCCGGAGAGTCTGCAGATGACAGAAGTTTGCTCTGATGTACAAATAACGATCGAGCCAATAGCTGAACATTACGACAAAGCCTTCACTGGTTTTCTGTTTGTTTCATCTACTGTGGCAATCATTTGCTCTTACACTGGTGTGATGGTAGCAGCTAGATCAGCCTCTACAGACAAAGCTTCAGCTCGTAAGGCTTGTAACACACTGCTGCTGCATCTGGTGCAGCTGGGCCTCAGCCTCTCCTCAACTATGCACACTTCTATTGTTCAGTCACTCTCAGCAATCCTGAAAAGGTTAGCGATTGTTCGGATCAAGAGTGTTTTTTACGTGTTTATCTATATCCTCCCGAGATGTCTGAGTTCTCTCATCTATGGGCTCAGAGATCAGACCATCAGACCTGTCCTCGTGTACCATCTCTGCTGCCAACTGACCCTCAGCTGTCTCAGCTGACCCTCAGCTGTCTCAGTGGGTCAGGTCTCACCCTAAATCACAATTGTCATTCTATTGCAACAAGACACAAGTTTTGCCCAAATTATTTATTGTCAGCAAAACAAAATGCATTTATAACCTGAATTAATGTGTAGTATGTGTTCAAAAAAATAACTACAATAAGCAAAAGCAATACCCTTGCCCTGTTGTATAACATCTTCTTTTCAAAAGAATTATAAGGCAGATAGGCATATAATATAATTACAAATAGGCATCATGTATATTACACATAGCATTTAAAATCATCTGAAAATTTGTATGTTCTGTATGAAATCTTAATAGTAAAATAATGCGAAACGGCTTAGAATATTAAATACTACACCCTCTCTCTCCCTCTGCATTTGGTCTAATTGGCTTGTGATTCAAACTTTTTTTGCTCTCAGCGTGAATGCAATACACATTTATGGGGTTATTTTGCTGGTCATTGCAGACAACCAGACCAGAAGATATAAAACTATAATATCTACATATAGTATTTGGTAGTAATATACTGCATGTCATGACTAGTAATCATTCAAGCCTGTACACATTAAGTATCAACCACAGGACACAGGAATATAACATAAATTGAATTTACTGTTCATCAGCATTTTTGAGACAATGTGACGTAAAATGATTAAAAATAAAAGACAAAACACACAGCCACTCCTAAAAACTAATGACAAGAAATGAACAGATTTTAAGTTATGTAAGAGCTGTGTTCATATTTCTGAAGATAACTGAGGTTTTATCATCCAGCGGCAGTTACTGTGACTTCATCTGGCGTCTGGATCACAGAACATGGTAAACTCAAAACCTCACTGATATAAATTTTACTTATGTTTAGAGCATCATGACAGCGCAGGTAGGTCTAACTGTCTTGAGAAACTTTTGCTTTTTGCTGTCTTGGTTGTTTAGGGGCAGTGATTCCATATTGTTGGTTCCTCAATTTTTAATATTCATCATTACCATTAACAGAACAGTGGTGGTCACAGCTGTGCTCTTGGCCTTCAGTTCAAAGCCCTAACTTCTCTTTTTTTCTCATATTATCTTTGATTTGAGGACCTGGAAGGTCAGCATATGAAGGACATTCACTTGTATGACTATTTTGTTGTTTGTTTGTTTGGTTTTTTTACCTCATTGATGACTTTGGTTATGTGCTTGTCTTTTCATGCATATGTTTTGATGTGTTATTTTAAACAAGGGATGTCACAATCACATTTTTTGGCCTAGATCCCAATCTAAGCCTTTTACTATTAGATATCTGCCAATACTGTGTTTGATCTGATATACTTACCTCCGATACTTTTCTCAATCTGAAACACTGAATTAAATGCTGTGGCATCTAAATCTGCCACACTTCGTTTTTCACGAGCTTTTTTGATCCAAATGATGAGAGTCCTGCTTCAAAACTGACACAAATTTACACTCTCACATGCAGTAAAATTCTGCACTGCAGAGCCACTTGCAGAGCCTGCCTAGGAATCTACAGTAACTACAGGAGAGTACAGTAAAGAAAGGTTTAGACTATTGGGTTCACTTTAGCGATTGCTAATCTAAAAGAAATATTTGGATTGGGACATTTCTACTATTTATGCCTTGTCACTGTGTTTTAATGCTACAATTTTTTGTTTATTTGTTTGTTTCTGAGGATAAATGATGAGGAAAATGTCCATAAAATTAACATGCTAGGGAGAGAGAGGAATGTGGGGCCACAGTGATGTGGTATGCACCTATTCCAAAAATTCAAAATAAAGATTCCCAAAGAGAAGTTGTTTCTTTTATTAAAACCAATATACACACAGTGGGATGCGGTCAAAATTCAGTGATAACAAGGTTAAACTCCCTCATGGAAAATACAGACTGTTCTTTCGCATAATGTTAAACACAAATTCATAAAGTGAAACTTTAACCATTAGGCCACCAGACACCACAGTTCTGGAGGTTTCGAGTGTAATTTGTTTTTAGCTGTTATATCACTTTGTGACTGTGAAAAGTACCACAGGTAAAGAGTAGACTAAACAGTTATTTAAAAATATGTAATAATGTGGCAAAGGTTCTTTGAATATTTGTACAAATGCACAAGCTATAGAATGTGGTTCAACTATGTGGTTCCACTTGACCTCAGCAGTGACAGTATGAATCCAGATAATCAGAATAGCACATAATTTATAGTGAAACTGGTGAAAAAAAGCTGCATTTTGTGGCAATTGTTTCTGCCACCAAAAAAAAGCTGTTCTGTGAAACAAATTTTACATGACTTAATGGACCTACACTCTGTCATATTTAAGGTGAGCTAAATAATTCTTTTTGAGTATCCAGACAGTTGATTTGCATTAATATGTTGATTATCTCAAAATTTGCTGATAACATAACAGAAATGCTGATTCAGCAATCGAGCTTTAACGAAAGTCAACAGCCTTACAGGCAGACAGGTGAATAAACAGGCAGGAAGGAAAGCAGGCAGGATCAGACAACGGGATTAGACATGAAGGTGGTAGGTACACGAGCAAACACAGGAAACATAAACACATGATCTGACAAGGAACAAAGGACAAGAACTGTAATATGTAGATTTTGGCCAATTGGGGAGTGATGTCCAGGTAGGGAGAGGTCAGGTGACTGCAGGGCTGATGAGAAGTGGGAACAAGTGTGCGGATTGTTGGGGCGGTTAGGTGAAAAGAAAAGGAAGGAGAGTCCAAGGAGATCTGGCGGGCAACTAGAGGAAGGCAGGTCTGGGGAGTGGAAGGGAGGGACATGGACTCGGAGAAGTGGGCAGGGGCTGATAATGGGCTGAGGGGGTCTGTCACCATATTTTCAACTGTCCAATCATGTTTGTACTGAATGAACAGAAACTCATACAGATATTTACCGAGAAGCCGAAATCTGACTTACACTTTTACAACAAAGTGAAGTTACAACTGTTAATGTGTCAAAGCAACCAGGGGATTAAGAGATGACGGGTGCACCAAATGTAATTAACAAAGCTTGTTCCCCCCTGTGAAGTAAACTGTCAATATATTTTGTTGTATCCTATGCCACAACTGTTGAAAGGGATTGTTTAACTACAAGTGCGTTTCAGTAGCTGGTGAAAATTTTTGTTATTATTTGCTTCTCAAATGACATTTCATATTTGTGTCTGGGAGGGACTATTGTGATGATGATGAGTATTTTTCACAAGCGATTCCAAAGAAAAGTAAGAAATTTAAATAGAGTAAACCAAGTGTGGAATTCCTATTTCTACATAAGCTTAAAAGTATAAAGAAACTTTCTATATTTAACTTACAGAATTCCTAAAGAGCAGATAAAAAGATGAAACATATGATTAACGTGAAATGAGGCTGTGGTAAAACCAGACTAATTAAAGGTTTTAAAGAAAAAAAGGTCAGAAAATCAATGTGGACTGTGTCACACTTGAGAAAACAAGTAAAAAATTCTTCTTTTTTTTTTCTTTCGGCTTTTCCCTTTAGGGGTCGCCACAGCGAATCAGTGTCCTCCATCTAACCCTGTCTTCTGCGTCCTCTTCACTCACACCAACTACCTTCATGTCCTCTTTCACTACATCCATAAACCTCCTCTTTGGTCTTCCTCTAGGCCTCCTGCCTGGCAGTTCAAAACTCAGTATCCTTCTACCAATATATTCACTATCTCTTCTCAGGACATGTCCAAACCATCTCAGTCTGGCCTCTCTGACTTTATCTCCTAAACCTCTAACATGTGCTGTCCCTCTGATGTACTCATTCCTGATCCTATCCATCCTGGTCACTCCCAGAGAGAACCTCAACATCTTCATCTCTGCTACCTCCAGCTCTGCCTCCTGTCTTTTCCTCAGTGGCACTGTCTCTAGACCAAACAGCATCGCTGGTCTCACCACAGTTTTGTACACCTTTCCTTTCATTTTAGCTGAAACTCTTCTATCACACATCACACCTGACACTTTTCTCCACCCGTTCCAGCCTGCCTGCACACGCTTCTTCACCTCTTTTCCACACTCTCCATTGCCCTGGGCTGTTGACCCTAAGTACTTAAAATCCTCCACCTTCTTTATCTCTTCTCCCTGTAACCTCACTCTTCCACTTGGGTCCGTCTCGTTAGCACACATGTACTCTGTCTTGCTGCGGCTAACCTTCATTCCTCTCCTTTCCAGGGCAAATCTCCATCTCTCAAGCTTCTCCTCCACCTGTTCCCTGCTCTCACTACATATCACAATGTCATCTGCAAACATCATAGTCCATGGAGATTCCTGTCTAACCTCGTCTGTCAGTCTGTCAGTCTGTCCATCACCATAGCAAACAAGAAGGGGCTTAGAGCTGATCCCTGATGCAGTCCCACCTCTACCTTGAACTCCTCTGTCACACCTACAGCACACCTAGCCACTGTCTTACAGTCCACATACATGTCCTGCACCACTCTAACATACTTCTCTGTCACTCCAGACTTCCTCATACAGTACCACAGTTCCTCTCTGGGCACCCTGTCATACGCTTTCTCCAGATCTACAAAGACACAATGCAGCTCCCTCTGACCTTCCCTGTACTTCTCTATCAACATCCTCAAAGCAAATACTGCATCTGTGGTACTCTTTATTGGCATGAAACCATACTGCTGCTCACAAATGCTCACTTTTGCCCTTAGTCTAGCTTCAACTACTCTTTCCCATAGCTTCATTGTATGGCTCATCAGCTTTATTCCTCTGTAGTTGCCACAGTTCTGCACATCTCCCTTGTTCTTAAAAATGGGCACCAGCACACTTATCCTCCATTCCTCAGGCATCTTCTCACTATCTAAGATCCTGTTAAACAACCCAGTCAGAAACTCTACTGCCGCCTCTCCTAGACACTTCCATACCTCCACAGGTATATCATCAGGACCAAGTGCCTTTCCACTCTTCAACCTCTTCAGTGCCTTCCTCACTTCATCTTTACTAATCTTTGCTATTTCCTGATCCACAACAGCCACATCTTCTACTCTTCGTTCTCTCTCATTTTCCTCATTCATCAACTCTTCAAAGTACTCTTTCCATCTTCCCATCACACTGTTGGCACCTGTCAATACATTTCCATCTCTATCCTTAATCACCCTAACCTGCTGCACGCCCTTCCCATCTCTGTCTCTCTGCCTTGCCAATCTGTATAGATCAGTCTCTCCCTCCTTACTGTCCAACCTAACATACAAGTCATCATAAGCCCCTTGTTTGGCCTTTGCCACCTCTACTTTCACCTTACGCTGCATCTCCCTGTACTCCTGTCTACTCTCTTCAGTCCTCTCAGTGTCCCACTTCTTCTTAGCTAATCTCTTTTTCTGTATACACTCCTGCACCTCCTCATTCCACCACCAAGTCTCCTTATCTACTTTCCTTCCAGATGACACACCAAGTACTCTCCTTCCTGTCTCCCTGATCACATTAGCTGTAGTTCTCCAGTCATCTGGAAGCACCTCCTGACCTCCCAGAGCCTGCTTCAACTCCTTCCTAAAAGTCATGCAACACTCTTCCTTTTTTAGCTTCCACCATTTCGTCCTCTGCTCTGCCTTTGTCCTCTTCGTCTTCCTCACCACAGAGGTCATCCTACACACCAGCATTCTATGCTGTCTGGCCACACTCTCACCAACCACTACTTTGCAGTCACTGATCTCCTTCAGATTACACCGTCTACACAAGATGTAGTCTATCTGTGTGCTCCTACCTCCACTCTTATACGTCACTCTGTGCTCCTGCCTCTTCTGGAAGAAAGTGTTCACTACAGCCATTTCCATCCTTTTTGCAAAATCAACCACCATCTGTCCTTCTGCGTTCCTCTCCTGGATACCGAATCTGCCCATCGCTTCCTCATCGCCTCTGTTTCCTGCACCAACATGTCCATTGAAGTCTGCACCAATGACAACTCTCTCATCTCTAGGGATGCTCTGTATGGCTTCATCAAGGTCTGACCAGAATTTCTCCTTCTCCTCCAGCTCACAGCCTACCTGTGGAGCATACCCACTAACCACATTGAACATTACACCTTCGATTTCTAGCTTCAGACTCATCACTCTATCCGACACTCTTTTTACCTCCAGGACATTCCTAACAAGCTCCTCTTTCAAGATAACTCCTACTCCGTTTCTCTTCCCATCTACACCATGGTAGAACAACTTGAACCCTGCTCCCAAACTTCTAGCCTTGCTACCTTTCCACCTGGTCTCCTGGACACACAGTATGTCTACCTTCCTCCTCTGCATCATGTCAACTAACTCTCTACCCTTTCCTGTCATGGTTCCAACATTCAAAGTCCCTACTCTCAGTTCTAGCCTCTTGGCATTCCTCTTCTCTCTCTTCCTACGAACACACCTTCCTCCTCTCCTTCTTCTACCAACAGTAGTCCGATTTCCACCGGCACCCTGTAGGTGAACAGCACCGATGGCGGTCGTTGTTAACCCGGGCCTCGACCGATCCGGTATGGGATTCATAGATTTGATTTGCATGTTTGATTTGGCAAAAGTTTTACGTCGGATGCCCTTCCTGACACAACCCTCTGTATTTATCCGGGCTTGGGACCGGCACAATAAGACACTGGCTTGTGTCCCCTTGCGGCTACATTAGAAAACAAGTAAAAAATTATTGCAAAATATATTTTTAAGAGCCTGGTCGTAAAAGACTGTTTTGAAAACTTTTACTGTAAAAAAAGACTGGCTCCTTACTGTAAAAAAATAATGCAATAATACATTTTTTTTTACCAGTTAAGATTTGATCTTTGCAATGTTCACCTTTGTCTGTGATTTTATGAACCAAATTTAGTCTTCACTTTGACACAACCATTATAAACCACTATTATTTGTCCAAATGAAAGAAGTAACTGCCATTAAAAACAAAAAATATTCACTATGTTAACAGCCATTACAATAGATAATAATATAGCTGCAGCATGCATTGTTCTTCACTAACTGCCATGTTATCATAATTTCCCTTCAAGGAGCGATCTGCTGAAGAGAACTGGGACGACAATGAGCCCGTCTAATCAATCCAAGTAGACATCATAAACACAGATTCCAGGGAAAGATAGTTCAGCTAGAAGAATGCAAATAAAAGTATTTAGTTTACAGTCAACACTGTGAACAGAAACAAAAGTGTTGCAAGATATTTTCAAATATTATATACCATATAAATTATTTTAAACATTATTTAAGTCATTTCAAATCACATTTGTACAAAGTTAATTCAATATATTTTGAATATACATTAATATTTTTCACATTTGACTAATGGGAGAGAAATAATTGTTAAATTAATTGTGATTTTTTTATCCTTTGTTTCAGCTGTGTTAAATGTGGAGTCAAGTGACTTCAGTTCCTCTTGCAGGTTTCATGGTTGAGTTTAATGTCTCAGGTTTTTCTTGCAAAAAAATACAAAAAAATCACATTAGACATCAGTGTTAACAAGGGATAAGAGTGTACAGTACAGCTCTAACTGACTGTAGTTTTTCACACTATTTTATAAATAGCTATCCATCTGTCAACATCAAAGAGGTGATCACTGCAGCCACAGTGTGCAGACAACATTAATTTACCTAAAACAATTATCATAACAAATCTGATTTATGTTGCTGTAAGTACCATAAAATTTGTATTTTTAAAAATAAAATGTACTTATCCAAACTAGCTAACAGGATGGACTCATAAATATCCAGTGTATAGCATTATGGTTCTATGTTAAGTTTTAACAGTCTTATTTTACACTACAAAAATTATTGATCTGTAAGAATGTGTCTATAAAGGCATCCCTATATGTATCCTTTTGATAACAAAGTATAACATCACTTACCTTTAGGACCAAATTTTTTTTTAGGTTTGTGTCTGTGGGTTTGGATATGGGGTTTAACGCCACCAAAGCATGAATCTACAGACAAAAAAAACCTCTGAGAGCTCACCTGAGAGCCTGTAGCCCCACCTGCCTCCAGCCACCTGTCACTGCAGCTGCTGCTGCTGGTGCCTCAATGTCCTTGATAAGATGATTCACAAACAGATCAGATCCGTGTCCAACAGATCATTTTGCCTATGCTAGCTGATCACCCAAACCAGACTGCAGCCCTTTCAGACATACAATTTGTGACACTGCTGGCTTCATCTGACTGTTATAAAGCAATGCATTTTTGTCTGAGATGTCTGTTGTGTAAATGTTCCTTCCAGCTTGTCATGTTAACAGTGTTACAGCAATGTTGACCTGACCTGATTGTAACTGAGCAAAAGGTGAGTTTGGCAACTTTTGAATTCGTCTTTTTAATTGAAAGAGGAAGAAATGGTCATTTCTTCTTTTAAAAGTTACACAACCTCAACATCCACTTATTTCTGTTCAGCTTTCATGTAGCACATGTTCTGAACTATTTATTAGAAAACACAGGGTCTGCTCAAACTCTCAGTTATTTGGAATAAATCTATTTTGTTTGCCGCTGCCTTTCATTGTACTACATTTTCGGCTACTTATTCACATCTGCCAATGCACTTTGACCTCTCTTTGTTCTCTTTCTTCCATTTTATTCCATTTTTATATAATAATTCAGAATTTGAGCGAATAAAAGACAAATTGGTTTTAAGAGATTGTTAATTACTAAACAACATTAAAACCAACAACTGGTCCTAATGTTTTGGCTGAATCAGTGTTTACACCACAATGCACAACAACAACACAGCATAATGATTTTTTTTCTTATCACTGATTAATCTATTGATTCATTCTTTCTTTTTTTGAATCAATCATCAATCCATCATCTCTCATTTAAAAAGTAAAAAGAAGCCCGTGGAGCCCAAGTTGTTAGTTAGACTTTACTCTGAGGAAATCCTCACGCTAGATTTTTTTTTCTTGATAAACGTATTCAAAATATGAATCTATTATTCCTGATACAGTTTCTGTTGATCCTCTTATTGATTAAAAGATTGTTTCACCTCAACACTATATTTGCACTAGGCTATACAAATACACTATATAGTAAATCATAATCAAAAACATAACAAATAAAAAACATAGATACGAGTTGAGATATAATTTAATAACTGAATGAACATTGAGGTGCACAAAGTCAGAAACTGATTTTAGAGGAGTTCGGTTCTGTCGGTTTGATGATCCTATTCACCCGTTTCCCTCATTTGGGGATTTGACAATAAACTGATTTTTGTGAACATATTGTTTATCATTAATACTGTAAATGAGCATCATAGAAGAATGAAGCCAATCCACTTACACAATAAAAACAGCAACAAAAACAGACAAAACAACCATGAAGACCAGCATAAACCATTTTAGTCTTTTATTTATCATCATTTTTGTCATGCTGATGCTGTGTTTTTGCTTATTCTGTGTATTCTATGCGTTACCTGTCTCTTTACTACCGTAATATGGCCACTGAGAGGCGCAATAGTCTGTTTTCTCCACCTCTGTGCAACCCAGTGCGTGCTTTTATTCTGAAAGTGTGAAGAGGAAGTGTGTGTTCCATTGTCCGTGAGTCGGTGCGTTGACTCTGGTCCTGCCGCTCAGCCTCCTCCGGCCGTCGCCATGGTGCAGATGATGGAGTCGCAGTGCGAGTACTTCATGTATTTCCCGGCGGTGCCCATCACGGACCTGTCGGACCCGGCCCGCTACCGGACCCTGCCCCGCCGGAGCCACCTGTACCTGGGCGAGACGGTCCGCTTCCTCTTGGTTCTGCGCTGCCGGGACGCTGGGGCGACGCCGACCGAGCACGGCCCCGGTAAGGGAAGGGAGGGGGAAGGGGAGGGGGTGGACGAGAGGATGCCCCCATCCGGCTCCGGATGAAAGGGAGGAGGGGAGCACGACACTCCGTGGTATCATCACTTTCTATCAGTCAATCAACGTTTAATATTCATGAAATAACATACCTGAGTAATTTTCTTTTAATGCCACAAAACTATATTGAGATTATCACGTATTTTTCTAAAAACGCAGGTAAAAGCCAGGAAATACATGGATATTTTTAACATGCAGGATTCTGCAGGTGCAACCAGAATTAATGGAGGATGAATCACATTCTTCATATTTTGTGTTTTGTTCATGGCACTGGAGTCTACTCAGATTCATTTACATTTACATGAAGAATATACTTCTAATCCTCCTTGTGACCTATGAAGTGCAAAAGACAAGATGAGAAAAAAAATCAAATAATTAATAAAGAATAATTAATCGAAATAATCATCATTAAGATCATATAAAATCTCACTTACCGAAGAGCAGTTTAAATTTCTTTACGCAGTAAATTTGTACGAAAACACAAAATGCAGGTGTTTGCAACCAGTGAATGAGCGGCCGGATAAAACCGACTCCACCACTATGGCAATAATCGGCATTTTCTCCGGGTCGAGGACGGAGGTGACAGAACAGATCTTTTATTTCGGCGTCGGACTGTCAGTAAAAATCAGTCACACCACTGGGCTGGCAGCAACCCACAAATATTAATAACTAACAACACTGTAAAGAACGAATAATACAGTGTTGAGAAAAATGTCACTATAATGTCACAGTTTACTGAACGACCAATATTCACAGAGTCGTCGGATTTTTGTCTAGCTGAGTCCGGTGTTGTCAAAATTTTAATGAAAATAAATGTTGCATGTATCACCTGATACGAATCAAAGAGTGGACTGTGTTCACGTTTTCTATTAAATTATGGTGAAATGTGGTTGACGTCACTGATGTTGCTGAAATCTACAGTCAGGGCTACAATTCTAGATACTGTTGGACCCACTGGGACTATGCCAAGGACTACAAGACCAAATCAGGGTTAACACACCGATGAATATCAGAGCGAACCAGGGTTAAAACACCGATGAATATCAGAGCGAACCAGGGATAATACACCAATGAATATCAGAGCGAACCAGGGTTAAAACACAGATGAATATCAGAGCGAACCAGGGTTAAAACACCGAGAAATATCAGAGCGAACCAGGGTTAAAACACCGATGAATAACCAGCGTTAACTGATCAGTGAATATTAGATCAAAACAGGGATAAACACCAATGAATATCAGACAAAACCAGGGTTTAAAGACGGAAGAAAACGGGGCCTAACCAGGGCTTAAATACCAGAGAAAACAGGGCTCAAATAGAGCTAAAAACCCAACAAATATTGGACCAAACCAGTAAATATTGACCAAATCAGAGTTGGAATATTGGACCAAACAAGGCCTAAAACACTGGTGACTTATGAACCAAACCAGAGAATATAGGACAAAACCGAGGAAAAACAGTAGAGAGGTGATTAGGGGGTCAAGGTCTATAGACTGATTGTAGGCAAGGCAGCTTTTAACACGCCTGAAGTTGAATGTGTTATCTATTTCGTCTTCAAGCGGCGGCCAGTGATGGCACTGTGGCAGGTTTCGGGACGGAGTCAGCCAGTAGCCGGGCGTGGAGGGAGCTGGCTGGCTCTCTGTGCGCTGTGGCCAGCGTGAGTCCGGGTGAGAGCAGCCGCCATCGAGGCAACCACCACCAGCACCACCACGACTACCAGAGCAGCGGGGACGAGGCCAACGATGACGGCGAGGAGGACTACATTGCGGCGGCAGAGGCGGCGATCGCAGCGCTCGGCAGCAGGGTGGACTCACGGTGTCGGAGCTTCAGGGACTGCAAACCACTGCTCATCCACAACTCGTCTGGGACGGCGTCGAGGGAGTTCCGCAGGGCACCTGTTCAGGTACGCTGACGTGTCTGTGAGGGCAGGGTTCTGGGGATGGCAGTGTCAGTCCTCCCATTTAGTTCAAACAGAAATATCTCAATAACTATTGGATATAGATTGCCATTACACTGTGTACAGATATTCCTGTTCCCCGGCTGATGAATCCTAATGACTCACGTGAATTTTAACTTATCCTTTAGCACCACCTGCAGATCAAAATTTTCTTTTACCCACTGAAATGTCCCATATCAACTAAATTGATCGATGAAAAATTTTATAGAGGCATTCCTGGTCCCCAGACGATGAATCCTACTTGCGGTGGTGATCCCCTTTATCGCACCTTGAGGTTAACTCTTCAGATTCTTCAAGACGTGTCTTTACAACTAATCAGTGGATTTCCCTGAAATTTGCTTCCGATGTCCATAAGGAATCAAGCCTACTGACTCTGGTGATCCATTGTATTATCCTGTTGTGCCACCAGCAGGTTAAAGTTTTAACTTATTCAATGACATATCTTGAAATGAAAAAACGAATTTGATCCTCTCAGGATGAACTGTAATAACTTTATGATCGTGTGATTTTGCTTCAAACGCCACCGTCAGGTCAACATTTGAATTTGTCCAATACTTTTTTTGTGTGACCAAACACCTGCAAAACCAACAACATTCTCATCCAGCCTCAGATGTACTTTATGTTTAGTGTTAATTGAAAATGTAAGCAATGCTAACATGCTACATTAAAAAGGGGAAGGAGTTACAGTCCCACGCTCTGCCTAGCGCCTCCCTCTGGTGACATCAGCATGTATCAGACAACATGCCTTATTTTTATTCATTTACGATGCTTAAATCTCTTAATACCTCTGGGCTGTGACTGTAGGAGTCGCCCAGCTGCTGCTCAGTGAGGTGATGATTTCACCATGATTTTGTAACGGTACACGTTTTTCTTCTCATGCCAGTCTCCTCTGGACGAGCCGGTGGTTTTGACGGATGAAGTGATCTTCCCTCTCACCGTCTCTCTGGACAAACTCCCCGTCAGCACGCTAAAAGTCAAGGTCAGGAGCAGCATCCGTGCCTCTGTCACTTTCTGAAATCATATCTTTAGAGCAATATTCACTTGGGACACACCCGAGGCCTTTCTACCCTCGGAGTTTGGTCTGTTTGGTAAAGTGTGAAAGCTTTTAGCAAACTCAGATGGGATCTGGAAAACTGGTCATGGGCCAATCCCAAAATGGAGACCTGGGGTTGCTTCGACCTACCTGTTGGGGACCTCAGACTCTGGCTGTGGGTGTAGTTGTTAGGACTGAGTGTCAGGTCTTTGGACAGCAGTACTATTCCGTGCGTGTGTTCAGGTGATGGTCACGGTGTGGAAGAGGGAGGCTGAGAAAGTGGAGGTGCAGGAACTCGGCTACCTGAGCGTCCTGCAGCAACGGGAACCGACACACACCTTCAGACATGACCTCAACACCTTCAAGGCTCAGGGTACAACACACACACAAACACAAACACACACACTTGCGAGCTCCATCAGTACACAATCTATTGTCTAGCCCCCAACTGTAACAACATCACACCATAAAAGCTGGATAGCCTTTGAAGTGGTGTAAAACACTGAGAATATGACAGAGCTGAAACAATTAATCTATCAGTTCCTTGATAGAAAAACAAAATGTTGGCTGGTTAAATGATCAATTAATAATTTCAGTCGAACATTCTTTGGCTCCAGTGTTTCATAGGAGAAGACTTGCTTTTTTTGTCATTGTAGATTAAATATCATGGGTTTGGACTTTTGATGGCACAAAACAAGACATTTGTTGTTGCTGATTTGGGCTCTGGGAATCAATGATTGGTATTGGTATAACTATTTTTGCCAATTCAGAGATTAAATGATTAATTGAAAAAATAATCAGCAGACTGACTGATGAATTGATAATCAAAGTAACTGTTGCTGCCCTAGAATATGGGACAAACTGAAAAGAATCAGGAAGTTTATTTTAAGAAACATCTGGACTCCAGTAGGTGATAATCTTGACTTTTCACTAAGTGCCACAGATCCTCACTTTGGATCTCAGGCCTCCAGCAGACTGGACTCTCTTTGTGATCTGTTTGGAGAGCAACACCAAACGCCTTTTAGTCAGATATCTGAGAGACATTGTACGTCTAAACCATATGTGTACTTTTATTATTATATCTGTCCTGAGTTTTCTTTTGTTTTATTTCCTAGCTGCTCATTTTGAAATTAAAATGCATCGTACCCTCCTGATATTTATTTTTCTTTATGTTTCATTGCTGAGAGGTCGTTGTGTTAGATTTTCCCTTTTCCTATCAATATCCATACATTGTTAAAATCATTAAAAATAAAGGTTGAAAAAGAAATGAGTCCCCCTCTGCTTCGATCCACAGTGAGCACCACTCTGACCGTCCTGCCGCCTCCAACCGTTCGCTGTAAGCAGATGACTGTCTCTGGGAGGCACCTCGCCGTCCTCAAAGGTAAGAGATCTTCCCTTCCTCAGCTCTCATGCTTCTGTTATTGGGTTCACATGTACTAGTCAACAGGCAGGACCGTCTGATCGCCGTGATATCAACGCCGGTGTTGTAGCAGTTTGGAAACCTGGTTATAATTGGATTTTTACGACAACGTGTGGTTGTGTTAATCAGGTTTCTCTTCCTCTCAAACCAGGGAAGAAAACCTGGTTTCTCGTTTACATGATTCTAATGTTAAAGTGCACATAAACAGGGGGTTTGGTGATCATCAGCATCAGGGGCAGAAGCATAATCTAAAGAATCCATGTTCTGTCTTCTCCGTCACTTCCTCATGTGACTTCTATAAGTTACCTTAATTTGACGGTTGTAAATCTGTAAACTGGTACCGCTGCATCTGCACAGCTCTGATGACCAGTTTTCTGGGTTTAATCCTAACATGAGATTTTTTCATATTTAATATAAAAGTAAATGGAGAATATTTGAAGTACAATAGAATCTTCACCACATTTCATTATGTTCCAGTAGTTTGTAAAATCTGACCAAGAAGGCAGCATAAAAACATTATTACAGAAAAAATGACCAACAACCTAAACAGACTAAGGCAACTGTTGTAAAATTCAAGAGCGCTGACAATATCCACGTAAAATACAATAAAAGAGTAGAAACAAATTCCAGGCAAAATGCACAAACATCTTAGATAAAAGAAATCACTTGTGCTGTACAAAATACGATGTCTTCCTCTTCCTCCACTCTCCTTCGTCTCCCAGTGTTGAATGAGTCTTCTCAGGAGGAGGTGAGCGTCCGGGAAGTCCGGATTTTACCCAACCTGAACGCCTCCTACCTTCCCATGATGCCGGACGGCTCCGTGCTGCTGGTGGACAATGTGTGGTACGCTCAGACACATCTTCACGACAGGGTTCTGTCACATCGGACGCGCTATGTTCATCATGTATTTTATTTAGTTTATGTTGGTTTATGTTTATGACATTATGTGATCATAATGTTGGGATATGTTCTGTTTTGAGCTCTTTGATTTTTACTGCATTATAATGATGTTATGTTCCACTATGCTTAGTCCACCACATTACAGGTTAAGTTGCTTTGCACAGTCAATCTGCAATGTTGTTAACTGCGTCATGATACAATGTCTCCGTTGAGTTTCATAGTAATACATTAAATTACGCTGCTTTATTTTATGTGTGTTGCGTAACTTTCTGTTACATTATTTTCTTTTACATTGTGTTCTGTTACTGTTCCCTCTGTTACATTACATTCTGTCACCTTCTATTAAATAATCTTCTGTAACATTATACTTGTTTGCATTCTATTACATCATGTTGTGTTGCGTTAAGTTTCATTCATGTTGAGCTCTTTCACTGTGCACTGGGTCACATTTCGTTTTAAGTTCCCTTTTATTACGTCATGTTCTGTTAACTTGTGTTACAGAACCTTCTGTTACATCACATTCTGTTACATATAACAGTACTTTGGGCTACATTACATTGTCGCGTTATGTACTATTACTTCACCCTCTTTCACCTAATGTTCCGTTATGTTACATTATATTACATTGCTTCTTCATATTCTGTTCGGTTACCTTGTGTTTCATTACGTTCTGTCACTTTATGTTATGTGCCCTTATGTCCTGTTATGTTCCGCTACTTTCTGTTATCCACTGTAATATTGCATTCTATCATGTTCTGCTGTTACTTTATGTTCTCTTACTTTATATTCAATTACATTACACAATGTTCTCATACTTTGTCATAAATTTAGATCTTTTACACCGTATTCTATTATGTTACCTTGCATTCTTTTGTTACTTCCTGTTAAATTCCATGTTGCATTATGCAGTTTTACATTTCGTTGTGTTGTACTATAGAACTGTTCAGATGAGACTGATGGTTTGACCTGATGGAGCTCACACTGCTTCCTCTCCTGCTCTGCAGCCACCAGTCAGGTGAGGTCGGCATGGCGTCTTTCTGCAGAGTGGACAGCCTGGCCGGTCGCCTTCCCAGCATGCTCAGCGCTTTGGAGGAGCATGACTTCTTGTTCCAGCTGCACCTCAACGACTTGCCGCAGGACGACTCCAACGAGGTTTGTCCATGTTGGTTCGTGGTTGTTACAAAGGTGTCACTTCCGATTGTTTCAAGAAAGTGATCTTTTAATTTATTTCTATCGGTGAATTTATTTATGACTGCCCATGAAAATCACAAACAGACAGGAACGGTGAAACACAACCCTGGCGGAGGCTAACACCATCTGGGAATGTGTTTGACGTCCTGCTGAGAATACAAAACCAACTCTCTCCCTGGTGATTTAAGGACCACACGGCTCGTTTTAATGGCCGGGTACCTCATACTCCCACAGTGCCCCCTGAAGGACATGGTCGTAAGTCCACAAACGCCTGTAGACTAGATGAGCGAACTCCTAAAACCCCTCCAGTAACCTTGCAAGGTTAAAGGGCTTGTCCATTGTTTTATATCATGGATCCGGGATCTGCCAATCGTCCAGAGTCTCCTTTCCACCACCCCAGTCTGCCAGTCCACAGGCACAGTTCCCGACCTCCATGTGACGCTGAAGAGGCTTTTCAGCCAAGACAGCCCGTCAATGCCGGAGCCTACAGCACATCAGGGCGAACGGTGTCCACACTTGCACCTTCCTGCTGAGGAGCGTTTTGGCGACCTTGGTGCAGGAGATTCGAGTGAGGCTACCCTGAGTTTTTAAACTCCTCCTCACAGGGCACGAGTGGGCCATGTTCAGCACCTCCATTGCTGTTCGGAGCTGTGGCCAGAAGGTCGTAGGTAACTGTTGAGGTGCTGGGGGACGCCTCCAGTAAGGGAGGCCATCAAGCTGAAGATGGAGGCCTGGCTGTTGTGGTTGCAGAGGAAAAATCCCAGGTGTTGGAGGAGTTCGGGGAGACTATGCTGAATGACTTCCTGTTGGCCTCGTGGAAGTTGTAACAACCCATCAGATGATTCAGGAGGGGGAAGCAGGGCTTGACTGGGAACATTATGGCTCCAGATGAAAATGATGTTCCGGTCGTGTTCTTCATGTTGAGAGTTTGAACTTGTAATGTTAGTGGTTTGTTGTTGGATTCTACAGGGAACACTAAGGAAACACCGACATGGAAACTGGTTTCAAAACTCAAAAGACAAAAAATCAAATGATTGTGCTTTGGGCGATTTGTTGCTCCACTTCCATGTTTCGTGAGCCTCTTGTGGTTATGATATTTCCTTTATTTCAAACCAGTATGTAGAGTGACACTATATGTGGTGATGTATTTTCAGGGGCTGGAGGTTCCCCTTGTCGCTGTGCTGCAGTGGTCAACTCCCAAGATGCCTTTCACCAACTGTATCTACACCCACTACAGGTAGAGACCAAGCAGGATCATTTTCAGGGGGATGGACACCAAAAGGCAATAAGAAATACGGTGCTATTGATTTCAGAGACTTGTTTGGTAGTAAGAGTTAAACCTTTGTGGCATTAAAATGACAATCATATCCACCCCCCCCCCTTCTCTCCCCCGCTCAGACTGCCCAGTATCCGTCTGGACCGGCCTCGGTTTGTCATGACGGCGAGCTGTCCGAGCACTGTCAGGGTGAAGGAGCACTTCAAGGTCAAATATGTTCTGCTCAACAACCTGCAGGACTTCCTGGCTGTGCGGCTTGTCTGGACTCCAGAGGGTTAGTGTGTTTTGCTGAAATTGTAGGGACATATATCTGTTCACTCCCACTTTCCTTTGGAAGCAAACCACAGTGTAAATTATTCAGTTTTAGGGTTGAGACTCAGTTTAAGGTTAATGTGAGCGTAAGGGACGTAGCGGTGAGTCAAATATGATGGAAATAAGTTTGTGGATATCGAAGATCATGACAGGGAGGATGTTTTATTTGGTCTTCACGTCCTCAAAAGTCTGTTTCAGGGTTGGGACTTGGCTTCAGGGCTTAACTCAGACACGGGTGTGTAGGTGACGGCCATAATCAGGTGATAGGCAATGTGAGTGAGAGTCCTCATTACTACAAAAGTACAACTGCGTGGTTGTGTTTGGTAACATTATCTCAGTAAATAGCACAGAACCTGAACAGCTTTGATTTTTGAATGAATCCATTAAGACTGGTTGATTTTAACGTAGAGGATTAGATTCACGTCAGTCAGTTGATGTGACCGATTTTATCTCTGAGCTCTTGGAATCATTTCAGACCAAAAAACAAAACTAAAAATAATCTTATTTGTTCCTGAAATGCTTTAAAATCAGCATCACTTTACAGTGACTCTACATGCAGCAAGTGTGTGTGTGTACGTGTGTGTGTGTGTGTTCAGGTCGCGCTCAGGGTGAGGATGCAGCGCTGGCTGCTGTGGTCTGTCACACACCTCTCAGTAACCTGGGCCACTGTCGGAGAGGAAGCACCCTGTCCTTCAGCGTGGCCTTCCAGATCCTCAGACCAGGACTCTACGAGGTATGGAACCAGGACCTCGACCCTGAAACGCTGACACCCCGAGTCAGAGCAGAAAGCTTTCAGTGTATCAAGGCCGGATGGTCTCCGCAGCTGATCGCATGACTACATGTCCTCCCTCTCACATAGCAAATCAAGTTTTCTTGTCCCTCCCCAGCTGAGTCAGCACATGAAGCTGAAACTTCAGTTCACGGCCTCAGTTTCCAACCCCCCGCCGGATGCTCGGCCGCTGTCACGTAAGGATTTTCAGTTTTCAGTTTCAGTTGCCAGGTAGAAATCATGTTGACACCTGTCAAGAAACCAGCCTAAAAACATGGCTAGCGATGGTGTTATATACAGAATAATGTCTGCAAAGTAGTTATGTACAATTTAGGGATCATTTTCTATAAATAAAGCACGTCAGCCTGGTGTCATCAGCTGAATTCACCAGATACCAGATATACCAGAGACAGAATGTTAATGAAGGTCAGATGCTTATTAACAGAACTGCAACATTTTACTGATCGGGAACCAGAGCCTGTGATTCTGCAGGACGTTAGACTAAAACTTAAAAATCTTTTTAAATTTTTTTTTTGGTTCAGTTGTTCATTCATCTATCTTTCACATTATCGCTTAGTTTTTATTAATCGATGCATTTCAATATAGTTCCCTATAGTTTTACTCTCATTTTCATCATGGAAGACAGTTGTCAGTGAAGATGTTTTGGATCAATTTTAGTTATGGAAATTGGCAGATGTTAGAGGCAGCTCAGGAACTGAGTCTGTTCACAACACAACACGGACGAGTTGATTTTTTAGGCTCCGGAAACAACAACGTTAGCATGTTGTCTGTTTAGCTGCTTCACCCAGTGTAAACATCAAACCGTATATAGCATCAGAGGAAAGCTTAAATGAGATGAAGATGAGGTTAAGAGTTGAACCTGCCGTGTCGTCCCATCGCCACCCAGGGAAGAACAGCCCATCGAGCCCGGCGGTCCGAGACCTGTTGGACCGGCACCAGGCCAGCCTGGGCCGCTCTCAGTCCTTCTCCCACCAGCAGCCATCGCGATCCCACATCATGAGGTAACCCAGAGTCTGGCCGGAGCCGAGGGCGGTGTCACATAATTCACCTTAGCCATCCGATCACTGTCTGTCTTATGTGTGTGACAGGACGGGCAGCGCCATGGAGCGACGGGCCATCACGCCCCCCGTTGGCTCCCCGGTTGGGCGGCCGCTCTACCTGCCGCCGCAGGACAAGTCGCTGCTGTCTTTGGACAAGATCGCCAAGAGGGAGTGTAAAGTCCTGGTGGTGGACCCCGCCAGCTAGGGAGTGAGGAAGCGAGGAGGGGAGGAAGCAAGGAGGAATAGGGATCAAAGAAGTGGAGAGATTCCTTTTTTTAAAAATGGAAAATAAACTCACACAGAAAAACACACCTGAAATTCCTGAAAAAAAAGGATCAGAGAGGAAGACGATCTCCACTTTAGCTTCTCTTCAATTGTAAGTTTCCTGAAACTGAAACAGAACCTGAAGCTTCGATTTAAAGGCCAATTTATGCTTCTGGGTCAAACCTACGCCATGGCCGCCACAAGTGTCCTACGCCGTCGTGAGCATTTATACTTCTGCGTTTTCGTCACTCTGCAGTTACACCACCAGACCACTGGTTGGTGCTGGCGTTTACATGCCACCGTGTTGAGTTTCTTTGCCACCGATTTCCACCAGTTTGTCGGCGTCACCTTGAAACAACGGCGAGTGAAACCAAGCAAATCCTGACGGAGTCGGAGCTGACGGCTTCTTCTTGGAGGAAGCTGATACGATGCTACCGAGCCAACCAATCACAGCTCTTATGGTCCTACTTTGCCGCGACGCGTAGTTATGTTTTTTTGGAGGTGTCAGGCTATGGCAAAAGTTCAATGCAGAAGCACAGAATGGCCACAACCTGCAGCCTCGTGTTACCATCGGAAACCATTTACATCGTCGACGAGAAGCTGTATGTGCCGGATCAAGTGTCGGGGAAAAAAAACCCAGACTAGAACGTGACAAGAGGGATCAGGATGAACATGTGCTTTAAAATGAAATGTTTAATGTGATGTATTATCATGTTTCTCTATTATTCAAAGATACATGACAGAAAAAAAACACTTTCTGATAAAACACCATTTAGAAAAAGGTTTATAAACAGTTATTAATGGCTTTATCTGTGGTTATTAAATAATTTACTAATGCTTCATAGATCATTTATAAGCCTTTAATAAGAACAGATTCTGGGTTGCCAGGTTGTGGAAAATCCTCCTCCAGCAGATGCTTTGTCTTTTTATCTCTTTAATTCATCAGTGAGATGTCTCCAATAGTCTGTTTGACCTCTGACCCCCTGGTAAACAGCCTCAGTACATCTGGACCAAAATCCATTTGGAAACAAAATTCCTTAATAAATGAGGCCTTATCAGAAAGTGATACCAGAAAAATAGTAGTTTTGCGTAATATGTAGAAGGAATCACACAGGAGGTAGAAGTCTGTAGTTTATTTCAGTATTATTATCAGTCGGGTCACAATCAGCACCAAGAGGTTTCATCACTATACAGAAATTCTTTATAACTTCACAGTTTTCAGGCAGAAAAAAAGTTTTCTTCATCAGTCTGAACAATTGGCATCAAACATGTTTGTGAATTTTTCAGAAAACAAACTGGTATTTGGTCAATGCTGGCAGACATGTGCCAATGTCTGTCAGTCGGTCCACCATTTTGTCCAGATTGATATTTTGTCATTCATGGTTCCCAGAGCATGAATCCCACTGACTTTGGTGGAACTATGATCACATTGTTGATTTGTTTATTAAAACACCTCAACGACTGTTGGTTGGACTGTGATACCGGGTTCAGACATTTGTGTTCCCCTGAGGATGAGCTGTTGTAACTCTAGTGATTCTCTGACTTTCCCTCTAGTGCCACCATCAGGTCAACATTTTAACTTCTCCAGTACTTGGTTTATGACTAAACACCTGCAGAACTAATGACTTTCCCGTCAGCCTCGGCTGGACTTAAGTTTTTTTTACTGTTAACTAGGAAGTGTTAACTAGCAAATGTTAGCATGCTAAAAAGTTAAACTAAGGTGGTAAACATTATAACTGGTGAACATCAGCATGTTAGCACCCTGATATTAGTATTTAACTCCATGTCCATTGCAGCCCCACAGCGCTGCTAGCAAGGTTTTAGTCTTTAAGTTTGTTTTGAATTCGTGGAAAGTCATTTTTTTTTGTCATGCTACTTTCGTTTTCTTTACCATTGCTGTATTATTGGTGGTTTCATTTTAGAAAGTTGTGCCTTCCGACTTTGAGCAAGTGCGAAGAAATCCACAACAAAAAAGACTTTCTACATCAAAGGATGAAACGTGTGTAAGTGACAGTCAAATGTAATGCAGTTTACCGCTATGCTCTGTACAGCTGTATGCAAAAGTTGAGGGAAGGTAGGGTGCTCAGACTTTTGTACATGTCACAATCACTGTTTGATTTTGTTTTTTTTTCCTATTTTTTTAAGTTGATGAAATAAAAAGGAACAAAGTGGTAACATTTGAATAATGGTTCATTTTCAATGTGTTCATTATTGTGCCACAGGAGTTGGATTTACTTCATTTTGTTCTCACAGAGAGACTAATTTACAGACACGTGAAACTTGCCGCGCACTGAGATCACAGTCGAGGAAATGTCAATAAACTGCTTGGTAGATCAACAAAAAAATAATTCAAATAAATTCAGTTTTATTTGTAAAGCATCATATCATAACATATATTATCTCAGGGCACTTTCATATAGAGCAGGTCTAGACCAGACTCTTTATAGTTATTACTTACAGAGACACAACATTTCCCCCATGAGCAAAAGACCCCTCCCTTTAACAGGTAGAAACGTTGAACAGAACCAGACTTAATCCGCAGTTATTCTTATCACACTATCATACATTATGTCATCAGCTCAGCTTGGTCAGGGAGTGAGGGCTGCTTGTTTACCTATGCAGCGCGTCCCAGACCCTCAGAGCGTCCTGGGCGTAGTGGCTCTGCAGCAGCTGGTCCATGCCGCGGTCTGCCAGATCGTCAGCGACTCACAGGGATCGACAGGACGGCAGGTAGCGTCCGCAGTCCGCAGCCCACTGCCAGGGGACACAACCTCTGAGGACCACAAAGGCTCTATTAACATTATTGATTAATTAGATAATTACTGGATCATCTACCGATGCTTCATAGACCAGTTTTAAAACAGATAACAAGAACAACCTCTCATCCTCCTCCACCAGAGTCTTTGTCTCTCTGTCTCTTTAATTCATCGAGGAAACTTCTCCAATGGATGGTTTGACCTCTGACCTCCTGGAAAACAGCAGTACATCTGGACAAAGATCCGCCCTTATACACTGATTATTAATATTCAAAGCCGCAGACCTGATGGATTATTGAACCTTTTTATTAATGATTGATTAACATTTCTAACTGCAGGTTACTGACCCCTTTATTACTGGTTTACCAACCTTTGTATC